>JAJEJO010001949.1:87886-206901 GCA_020662805.1 Glaucomys volans
TCCTTCCTTCCTTCCTTCCTTCCTTCCTTCCTTCCTTCCTTCCTTCCATATTGGGGATTGAACCCAGAAGTGCTTTACTACCAAACCACATCCCTGGCCTGCCTGCCTATCTATCTATCTATCTATCTATCTATCTATCTATCTATCATCTATCTATCTATATTTTGAGATAGGGTCTCACTCAGTTGCTCAGGGCTTCACTAACTGGTTGAGGCTGGCCTTGAACTTGTGACATTCCTGACTCAGCCTCCCAAGTCTCTGGATTATAGGTGTGCACTACCATGCCAGGCATCACCCTGGGTTCTTGGGTTCCCTACCATTAGCATTTAAACAGAAAACCAAAGTTTTAAGTACAGCACAGGAAGTCCAACCCACTTCCTCTGTTCTACTTCATTGCTCCTTGGAAAGGGAGTGAAGTACTCTTAGCTTGCTAGTTGGTATTGCTTGGTAAGTAGTGCTCATTTTCTGAAAGACGTCTTGACTTAGGACAGATGAAGCTGCTATTAAATATGTTGATCTTGGATCACAGTGAAGATCTGGAATGAAGTGGATGAAAGTAAAACAGAATATATCACAGTTGTCTTCTTCCCTTCAGGCCACTGTTACAAGGGTGCTGAATATCACAGAAAGAATAGAAATTGCTCAGTGTTCTGGAGGCTCTAAGTCCAAGATCAAGGTGCCAGCAGATTTGGTTTCTGATGAAGACCTGCTTTATGGTTCATAGAAAACACTGTCCTCTGGCTGTGTCCTCACATGGTAGAAGGGGATAATGGGTATCTCCTGGGCCCCTTTTATGAGGCACTATTCCAGAACTCTTTGCCCTCATGACCTAATAACTATAAATGCCCCATTTCCTAATTTCATCCCCTAGGGGGCTAGGATTTCAACATACAAAATTTTGGGGTGACAAAACATTAAATCTATAGCAACTGTGAGCTATTTATAATAAATCAGAATGAAATAAAACACAAAAGAAATTATAGAAAAGTGATAGAATAAGAGTATAAAAATATGTTGTATTAATCAGCAGTGCTGAACTTTAGAAATTTTAGCTTTAAAATAATATTGGAATATTAAATATTAGAATGCTAACTATCTTATTATTTAAGATGACTTTTCTTTAAAATTCAAATTTGAAATTGCCTCTGTAGTTAAACGTCTTTCACATAGCTTCCCATAGTTTAGATAAATAATATATTTTTTAAAAATTGAGACAGCCTCTTTTTTCAGCTTTATCTTGTAACCACAGCCCTTGCTCATGATTTGAAGAGTGGAAGGATGAGGAGGAGGAGAGTAAAAGATGAATCCTCAGCACATATCATTACCTCACCAGCCAATCCCCATCTCCTTCCAGGATAGCACTGGAATTGGCTAAGGCCCACATACCCAAACATAAATTCCTTCAGTAACAAAGTGTCTAATTTGCTTTTGAGGATAAGCCTCCAGAATTCATTCAAAGATGGTTTGAGACTGGCTTTTCAGAATGAACATGTAAGAGCACCAGCCCAAGCCTCATGTGGATCTCCAGTGCCAGCCTGTGCCCACACAGTGCCCTAGCTCCCCATCTACCAATGTGTTGGGATGCCTCTGCCACCATCTTGGCTTATCCCCAGCACCAATGCTGCCATCTTTAGTTGGGGCAGCTTCCATCCTGGGACACCTGCCAGAGACTAGAAGCTCATTATCAAGGTACCACAGATTAGCCGCTGCTGCTACCACCAACTTGAGAAGTAGCCACTTACATCCAGGTATATCAGCCGGGTCCTGAAAGATCATCACCAAGGGCCCTGCAGGCTTGGTTGCATCTGAGGTATTCCTGCTAGGTGTGCTAATAACCACTGTTTTGCTGCAGATGGAGGAGAGATCCTTACAAGGGGTCAGTAGGTGGGAAAAGGGTATGAGGGCATCTTGATCCAAGCTCAGCACCCACTGGGATCCCAGAGACAACTCAAGAGCAATTGCTGGGATCCAACGTCAGCCTGGCCCATGACTCTGCTGAGCACCTGGTCCCACCAGTTTGGCAACCAACAGGGCTCTCTGGCTCCTCAATCCCCAGTCTCCCAATCATTGCCTGGCCACCAACCAGCCCAGTGTCTGCAGCTATGTGGCTGACACACAGCTTTCAATGCCTGGTCCTGATTTGCCCAAAATAGAACAACTTTTCAAGATAGGAGCACAGGTTCTGGTGCACAGTCCTCAGGACCTCCAGGGAGAGAAGTTCCCTGATTGGGAAGTCAAAAGGGCAGGGATAAGAGATACAATCAGAGACCAAATTATAGATCAGAAATTGTGGGGTCCACAAGTGAGGGAAGGAGCTAAGCCCAGGCTTCTGTGTCACATGAGTGGACCCCAAAGGAGAGTCCTAGGTGCAAACTTCCAGAGGGACTGGCAATTGCTATACCCTGCCTTCTGGAGTCCCGCCTCCAATTCTAATCCTCCCACCTTAATAACTGTCATCATCCTGAGGATGGAGTTACCAGCAAACTCCAGACAACCCCAGCTACCAGAAGAGAAGGGAGGCAGATATTGAACTCCAACAGAAACAATTGTTCAATTTTGCCTTCAAGACTCCCTTTTTTGCTTTTCCCCCTTTTTTTTTTTCTTTTTTTGTTTTGCGGTGCTGGGGATTGAACCCAGGGCCTTGTGCTTGCAAGGCAAGCACTCTACCAACTGAGCTAAATCCCCAGTCCCCCTTTTTTTTCCTTTTTCTTTTTTTCATTTTCTGCTATCACATCCCCATCATCTTTGAAATCAAGTACCTCTCATGCATCAGGCTACTGAAGACTGGGAGGTATGAATAGTATACTACAGTTTTGTTGTAGATTTTTTTTTTCTCACTCTATTTTCCTCTTATTTATCTGTTTCCTCAGAGTCACTTTCTCCCTTTTCTCATGCTAACAACCAGCTTCTTTTGATTCCGCTTTCACTCTTCCTATGACCTAGTACCTCTATACACTCACTTCTTATCTCATTAACATTACATCCTACACCCCTCCGCATTCTTTGTCCACCACTAGAAATTGTAGGCCTTTTTGCAAACCTATTGTTTATGCTGTAGATAATAATCAAACTCATTATCTCTATTTATTATGACAATACTGTTAATATCTTAAAAGGGGCTATTTGGTTTAAAGCTGCATATTGTTTGTATTGGGTGCTGTAATATTGATCTCCCCCTTAAAGGTGAGGCATTGGAAACCTGAAGGGATACTATAAACCTATGGGGGGAAACTGTAAAACCTTAGATCTGCAGTGCTAGAGGGGAAGATACATGAATAACATGAAAAAACAAGGGAAGAAAGCACCCCAAATGAACCAAGATTTTATATTAATAGACCCTATTGACAGCACAGAAGAAATGTCAGAAAAGGAGTTGAGAATGTACATAATTAAAATGACCCATGAAACGAAGAATGAAATAAAAGAGCAACTGCAGGCAATGAATGATCATTCCAATAAACAGTTAAAAGAGCAACTGCAGGAAGCAAAAGATCATTTCAATAAAGAGATAGAGATTCTGAAAAAAAAAACAAAACAGAAATCCTTGAAATGAAAGACACAATAAACCAAATTAAAAACTCAATAGAAGGCTGGGGATATAGCTCAGTTGGTAGAGTGCCTGCCTCACAAGCACAAGGCCCTGGGTTCAATCCCCGGCACCGCAAAAAAAAAAAAAAAAAACTCAATAGAAAGCATCACCAACAGACTAGATCACTTGGAAGACAAAACCTCAGGCAATTAAGACAAAATATTTAATCTTGAAAATAAAGTTGACCAAACAGAAGATGGTAAGAAATCAAGAACAAAACCTCCAAAAATTATAGGATAACATGAAAAGACCAAATTTAAGCATTATTGGAATTGAGGAAGGCCTAGAGATACAAATCAAAGGAATAAACAACCTATTCAATGAAATAATATCAGAAAATTTCCCAAACCTAAAGAATGAAATGGAAAATCAAATGCAA
Source organism: Glaucomys volans (assembly GCA_020662805.1). NCBI lineage: Eukaryota > Metazoa > Chordata > Mammalia > Rodentia > Sciuridae > Glaucomys > Glaucomys volans. The sequence continues at coordinate 91,855 of JAJEJO010001949.1, forward strand.
GAGGCTTACAGGACACCAAATGTACAAAATTACAACAGATCCACACCAAGGCACATTATAATGAAAATGCCCAACACAAAAAATAAAGATAAAATTTTAAAGGCTGTGAGAGAAAAGTATCAGATTACATATAGGGGGAAACCAATATGGATATCATCAGATTTCTTAGCCCAGACACTAAAAGCAAGAAGGGCCTGGAACAACATATTTCAAACTCTGAAAGAACATGGATGTCCTTCAGATTTAATGATGAAATAAAATCCTTCCATGATAAACAAAGGTTAAAAGAATTTACAAATAGAATGTTCTGCACTACAGAACATTCTCAGCAAAATATTCCATGGGGATTAAATGAAAAACAACAATGAGAGTTAGCAAAAGGAAGAACTACACTAAAGGAAAAGTCAATCAAAGGAGAAGTCAAGTAAAGTTAAAAAACAAAATAAGGCATAATGACCACAAATACAAATCATATCTCAATAACAACTCTGAATGTTAATGACCTAAACTCTTAATCAAAAGACATAGACTGGCAGATTGGATTAAAAAAAAAAAAAAGACCCAACAATATGCTGCCTTGAAGAGACTCATCTCTTAGGAAAAGACATCCACAGACTGAAGTGAAAGGATGGGAAAAACCTACCACGCACATGGATGCAGTAAAAAAGCAGGGGTTTCCATCCTCGTATCACATAAAGTGGACTCCAAGCTAAAGTTAGTCAGAAGGGATAAAGAAGGTCACTTCATACTACTTAAGGGAACCAAAAATCAACAAGACATAACAATCATAAATATTTATGCCCCAAACAATGGAGCGTCTATGTACGTCAAACAAACGTTTCTCAATTTCAAGAATCAAATAGATCACAACACTTTAATACTGGGTGACTTTAACACACTACTGGACAGATCTTCTAAGCAATAACTGAATAAAGAAACCATAGAACTCAATAGTACAATCAATACTTTAGGCTTAACAGACATATATAGAATATTCTATTAATCAATGAGTGAAGACACATTTTTTCTCAGCTGCACATGGATCCTTCTCTAAAAGAGACCATATGTTATGCCACGAAGCAACTCTTAGTAAATACAAAAAATTAGATACTACCTTGCTTTCTATCAGATCATAATGGAATGAAATTAGAAATCAATGATAAAATAAAATAAAATAGAAACTACTCCAACACCTGGAGACTAAATAATATGCTATCGAATGATACATGGATAGCAGAAGACATCAGGGAAGAGAAAAAAATTCTTAGAGGTAAATGAGAATACCAATACAATATATCAAATCTCTGGGACACTATGAAAGCAGTGCTAAGATGAAAATTCATTGCATTGAGCTCATTCAATAAAAGAAGAAAAACTCAACAAATAAATGACCCAACATTACATCCCAAAGCCCTAGAAAAAGAACAGAACAACACCAAACGTAGTAGAAGACAGGAAATAATGAAAATCAGAGCTGAAATCAATGAAATAGAAACAAACAAACAATTTTAAAAACTGACAAAGAGTTGGTTCTTTGAGAAAATAAACAAAATTGATAAACCCTTAGCCATACTAACAAAGAGAAGGAAAGAGAAAACTCAAATTACTAAAATTCTTGATGAAAAAAGGAAATATCACAACAGACACCAATGAAATACAAAACATAATTAGAACCTATTTTAAAAATCTATACTCCAATAAAGTAGAAAATCTTAAAGACATCGACAAATTTCTAGAGACATATGATCCACCCAAACTGAATCAGGAGGACATACACAATTTAAACAGATCAATTTCAAGCAATGAAATAGAAGCCATCAAAAGCCTACCAATGTAGAAAAGTCCAGGACCAGACAAATTCTCAGCCGAGTTCTACAAGACCTTCAAGGAAGAACTAATACCAATACTCCTCAAAGTATTCAATGAAATAGAAAAGGAGGGAATCCTTCCAAACTCATTCTATGAAGTTAATATCACCCTGATACCAAAATCAAAAATTCTAAACAAAATTCTGACAAATTGCATACAAAACACATTAAAAAGATAGTGCACCATGATCAAGTGAGGTTCATCCCAGGGATGCTAGGTTGGTTCAACATCTGGAAATTAATAAATGTATTCATCACATCAATAGACTTAACGTTAAGAAATATATGATTATTTCAATAGATGCAGAAAAAGCATTAGATAAAATACAGCACCCCTTCATGCTCAAAACACTAGAAAAAACTAGGATAGTAGGAATATACCTCAAAATTTTAAAGGCTATCTATGCTAAACCCACTGCTAACATCAATCTAAATAGAGAAAAACTGAAAGTATTCTCTCAAAAAACTAGAACAAAACAGGGATGCCCTCTTTCACCATTTCTATTCAACATCATCCTTGAAACTCTAGGCAGAGCAATTAGACAGACCAAAGAAATTAAAGGGATAGGAATAGGAAAAGAAGGACTCAAACTGTCACTATTTGCTGATGACATGATGCTATATTTAGAGAATCCAAAAAAGTCCACCAAAAAACTTCTAGAACTAATAAATGAATTCAGCAAAGTAGCAGGATATAGAATCAATGCTCATACATCTAATGCATTTCTATTTGTAAATGTTGACTCCTCTGAAAGATAAGTGAGGAAAACTACCCCATTCACAATAGCCTCAAAAAATAAAACTTGGGAATCAATCTAACCAAAGAGGTAAAAAATCTCTACAATGAAAACTACAGAACTCTTAAAGGATGAATTCAAGAAAACCTTAGAAGATGGAAAGATCTCCCACGTTCTTGGATAGACAGAATTAATATTGTCAAAATGGCTATACTATCAAAAGCACTATACAGATTCAAACCAATTTGAATTAAAATCCCAATGACATTGCTCATAGAAATAGAGAAAGCAATCATGAAATTCATTTGGAAGAATAAGAGACTCAGAATAGCCAAAGAAATCCTTAGCAAGAAGAGTGAAGCAGGGGGTAAGAATACCAGATCTTCAATTATACTACAGAGCAATAGTAACAAAAAATGGCATGGTATTGGCACCAAAATAGGTAGACCAATGGTACAGAATAGAGAACACAGAGAGAAACTCACATAAATACACTTACCTCATACTAGACAAAGACGCCAAAAACATACAATGAGGAAAAGATAGCCTCTTCAACAAATTGTGCTGGGAAGACTGGAAATCCATATGCAGCAAAATGATATTAAACCCCCATCTCTCACCCTGCACAAAACTCAACTCAAAAGGGATCAAGGACCTAGGAATTAGACCAGAGACCCAGCTCCAAAGAGAAGAAAAAGTAGGTCCAAATCTTCATCATGTAGGCTTAGGACAAGACTTCCTTAACAAGATGCCCAGAGTGCAAGAAATAAAGGCAGGAAACAATAAATGGGATGGATTCAAATTGAAAAGCTTTTTCTCAACAAAGGAAATAATGGGAAGAGAGAGCCTACAGAGTGGGAGAAAATCTTTATCACACACACTTCAGATAGAGCACCCATCTCTAGAATTTATAAAGAACTCAAAAACTTTATACCAAAAATACTAAGAACCCAATCAATAAATGGGCTAAGGAAATGAGCAGACACTTCACAGAAGATCTACAAGCAATCAACAGATATATGAAAAAATGTTCAACATCTCTAGTAATAAGAGAAATGCAAATCAAAACTACCCTAAGATTTCATCTCACCCCAATTAGAATGGCTATTATCAAGAACACAAGAAACAATAGGTGTTGGTGTGGATGTGGGGACTCATACATTGCTGGTGGGATTGCAATTTGGTGCAGCCACTCTGGAAAGCAGTATGAAGATTCCTTGGAAAACCTGGAATGGACCCAACATTTGACCCAGCTATCCTACTCCTTGGCCTATACCCAAAAGACTTAAGATCAGCATACTCCAGTGATGCAGCTACATCAATGTTTACAGCAGCTCAAGTCACAATAGCTAGATTGTGAAACCAACCTAGATGCCCTTCAATAGATGTATGGGTAAAGAAACTGTGGTACACATACATAATGGAATATTATTCAGCCATAAAGAAGAATAAAATTTTGGCATTTGCAGGTAAATGGATGCTAAGTGAAATAAGCCAATCCCAACAAACCAGAGGCTGAATGTTTTCTTTGATAAGTGGATGCTCACACATAACGGGGGGAGGGGGGAGGGCAGAATGGAGGGACTTTGGATAGTGTTGAGGGAAATGAGGGGAGGGGACAGGGGCAGGGGAAGGAAAGATTGTGTAGTGAAACAAACATCATTACCCTATGCTCATGTATGATTACACAAATGGCGTGACTCTACTTTGTGTGCAACCAGAGAAACAACAGCTGTACCCCATTTGCATAGAATGAATCAAAATGCATTCTGCTGTCATGTATAAATAAATAGAACAATAAAATAAAACTTAAAAAAAGAATGGACATGTGCAGAAGCATCTACCTCATCCTGTCCTTATCTTTTGACATCACAAGTTCAAAATCCTCTCACAGAATGTAAGTCCTCCCCAATAGAAGTACATATCTTGTCAAAAGGCATGACTATATACACCTGTGTGAACAGATCAAGACTTTCCTCTTCTCACTATCCAGTCAACAAGCAGATTCTCCTTTCTCTCTTTCAATAAATTCTCTTGATACCAACTGATCCCCATGACAGATTTGAGCTTTCTTCTCTGCTATTTTCTTTGTGGTCCACTCTCAATTTAAAAATCCAGTGCCTAGTATTGACTTCTAATACCTGGCTTTGAAATAAATCCTATTTTCAAAGGGCAATCCTTTTTTAAATAAAATGGAATTCACTTTGGACACGTTAGTGTAAAGTCATTAATTAAACAGTATCCAATTTCTTAAGGTCACAGACTTTTTTTCTGCCTTTACAGAGTTCCAACATGCAAGGCAACCCGGAGTGGAAGCCAAGGATAGCACTCCCTCCCACTCCCCACCATGGAGAAACAGCAGAGGCTCTGAGTGTGTGTGTGCGCACGCGTGCACACATAAGTGAGAAGGTGGAGAGAGCGTGTACAATGTGGGTGATTAAAAAAAATGCTGTCCCCCAATGTGATATGGCCTGCTAGAAAATGAATCCCAATATTAAGAATTTCTAACCTATGAAAATAAAACCTGAAAGAGGGATAAGACCTGAATTGGGGATATGGGGATTGTTGAGAATCAATGGAAAAGGCTGTAAGATAGGATGTTGTTTAGAGATATTCAGCCTGGACAGGACATCAAAACAAGTGGGCTTGATGAACCCTAGAACCCGGGAAAGGAGAGATGACGGGAGGTGTGTGCAGAAATATAAGGCATGCGAGTACTCGAGGTAAACATAGTCCACTTCACTCTTTCTACCAGAGCCAGGAGTGCTCTGAGCCTGGGGGAGAGAGGTTCTTTGAACATAATGGGGAGAAGCCTGTATCTGAAAGTATTTACTGAGAAGGGTGGTCCACAGGCTTGCCCTGACTGCTCAAAACAGTATAAGAACCTGTGAAGCTTAGCTCTTTTCTTGTTATTATGTACTTTCGATACTATTTTTTTCCTTATCAATGATCTTTCTAAAACTTTTCCAATTTACTCTTTTGACAAAACTTTTATATCCTTGCAGATCTCTGATACTATCTTTAGATATACGCCTCATGAAGTCTGTCCTATTTTCAGGGACTCTGAAGAAATGGGCTACCTAGAGAAAAATATCTGAAGTCTAAGATACAACTAAGGATAAAAGCCCTATTTCCACTTAGAACATTGTGGTGGACTTGCTGAGACCATTTATGGTGCTTTTAAAATCTGCAACACATTTCACCAACACACTTAACCAGCTTTTGCCACAATGCCAAAGAGGAATAAAAAAGAAAAGATGAAGGTGTTATAAGCATGATGGTATGTGATGCTGCTCCCTTTTCTCTTAGGCTGCTCAATACTAACTTCAATTAATCTTCTCTCAGGAAAGAGTGTAAATGGTGTTAGAATGATTCTGGACTCTCAGGAAGCCTGATCTGCCTGGACTCCTGGAAGAAGCTAGAGAAGCTCTTGTTTTTAATGTCATATTGGTTTCTTATTTATTTAATATGTCAGTCAAAGGGAGTAATGGCTAGATTGTTGGGCACACAGCAATATGTGGTAACCTCTCTTTTTATGTGAAGGATTTTAAAAGGGAGATTACCTTGAAGCACCTGATTTGGAGAAAGAGGTGTATGTCTGTCCTCAAGAGGTCTCAACTGTGTACTTAACATTCTGCTGCAGATGTTTTTAAGCATTCTACTTCATATTATTCCAGTTGTGTAGTTTTGGATTTTAATGGAAAGAGTACAGTTCAAAACATATTTAAGGGCTCACTTCAGCAGTACATGCACTAAAACTGAAATGATGCAGAGATGATTAGCGTGGCTCCTGTGTAAGAATGATATGCAAATTTGTAAAGCATTCCATATTTGAAAAAATATTTAAAGTATTTTAATGATTACAGAGCAGTTTAAGTTTCATTTATCTCTACAGTTTGGAAATGGTAGAAAAAAATCATTTATTCTCTACAAGACTGTTTTACACTCTATCAAGAATGTTCAAGAAGAAAGAATAGAGTTTCCACTTGTTTCCTAACAATGTAATAATGACTGTTCATTTATTTTGTTGTCTAGTATAAAAATAAATATACTGGACTAAGAAAATGTCAATGCAAAATGCTTTTAGGTCTATCTACCATTTTTTACACTTCCCTAAACTTTTTCATACTTAATTCACAATATATATCCTAAAATATGTCTTACTTGAGAATATAACAAATATCCATTATTCAGCTTCTTTAATCTATTGCTATTTTTGCTTTATTTACTAACAGGTGGCTGAAATTTGAGGAAAGTTTAAGAATTTAAAACACTCGGAATGAGAGGCAATTAAGTTTTCCCCTCTAGTATTCCATTAACTCCTTCAGGCTTCCAGAATGCTATTTTCTAGATTACTTTCCTAACAGACTCCTCGAGACCCCTAAAACAGAGGTTATAGTGACATTTCAGGGAATAAATGAGAACACTGAGGATCACTGTTAGAAGTGTAAAAATCAGTCAAGAAATCACTCACTTAACTGTAGTCAGGTTCAAATGACAAATTTGAGTTCAGCCAGTCTGCTGGTAAGAAACCAGAAGATTGTTCTCTTTTGAGAAGGGTATGATTTTTTTTTCCAGAACAACTAGATATGGTGTATTAAATTACTTTGTTACAAAAGTAGAACTCCTTATCTTCTTCCTTTTTTTTTTTTTTTTTTTTTTTGCCATTCTGGGGAGTGATCCCAAGGCCTTGTGCTTGCAAGGCAAGCATGCGACCAACTGAGCTATATCCCAGCCCTAGGACTCCCTATCTGAAGTTCCTTTGAGGAATACTTTAAAAGTGAAAGTTTTGTATCAGCATTCTTATTAAAAAGAGTGATACAAATATTTCAAAGTCTTGAGGTTGCTGGAATAGTGGAGAATAGGAGTACCCAGAACAAGAAGGAAGTTGCCACTTTTTAACTAGCCAGGCTGAGCTTAGATGCAGTTTGGGAACTTTATGTATTTACTGGACTGGAAATTAAAATATTTGGAGGGGGGCTGGGGATATAGCTCAGTGGTAAGTTATGTGTTTAGAATACGCAAAGCCTTGGGTTTGAATCCTAGAACCGCATTTTTTAAAAAAGGAATTAAGAGGAAGAATAAAAGAAGAATGTTGATAGACAGGTCTGGCTGCCTAGCTCAACAGACAAAATAATTAGTATAGTAAAACTTTGCTAATTTGTTAATGACTACTCTCTTTGAAAACCATCAAAATCTTTCCCCTACCACCTCCATGGAAGTGTTCTGTCACTTAAGGAAGTGTCTAGCTCCCTTAGTGAGAATCTCCCATATAAAGAATTAAAAAAAAAAAAATCCTTTTCAGACAAGAGGATTTTATTGGGTTTTATTTTCTGTAGTTTACATTAAAAAGTGATGGTGTTTTGGTGGCTGTTGTTTAAATATAAAATCATAATGTTGAATATATATATATATATTTTTTTTTTTTTCCTAAAATCCCCTTCTCACCACCACATAAAACAAGATGAAAGATAAGTACTCCTCTACCAATTGACTTTAGAGTCCAAAATTGCCATACTAACATGTTCAAATATTGGATTAAGGCAAAAGGATCCTGTTCCAATGTGATTGGACTATTGGTACTGTTATAGTTCATTAGATTGGCCTAAATCCTTAACATTTGAGAACTAAAATACATCCCAGGTCCAGGACAGCCTCAGATAAGGCAACACTGAAGTGGTTCCCAGGCAGCTGTGGAAAGAGGACTGGGGTGCCCCCAAAAGAGAGGGCTTATGCCTCCTTTGATTTTGAAGCTATGGAATTTGTGCAATGCCTTGAAGGATTAACTGGGTTAAATGTGACAGGCTTTTCTACTTGTCCCTGGAGGCTCCAGAATATGTCATCTGAGATGGAATAAGAAGAGCTAGCTGATCTGGATTTGCAAATTGCTACAGATCTGGCTGGCTCTTTTCTGTGCTGTTGGATATGTCTCACTAAGTCAGTTTTCTGGCAGATATGTAGCATGAAAGGCTGACTACCATTTTTGCCAGCATATTTACTGTCTTCCTCTTGACCATAGGACTTACAAACATCCTCTAGGGTAGAGAAATGCCATAGTACACATCATAATGCAGAGAATTAGCTACAGATCCTCCACATAATTCTTTTGCATCCTACTTTCATGATAATACATTTTGAAAAGTTTAAAACCATGCTATTTTAAATCAAATCATATTCTGACATTGACTTCTAGTTTTTTAAGAGAAGATATTCCCTTACAACATAAATCTTGACTTTAAAATATTGAAAATCCATATGTTTAGCAGAAAAACAAAACTTTGTAATAAAATAACAGTATCAAAAGGTTAAATATGTTTTTGAAATAAGATCATGTAACAAATGAAAAAGTGGCTATAGTCAGGGGAAAAAAATGAAAGATTATTTTTTAAAGGGTCTCAAAGAACAATTTTTCTCAGCATACGATTTCTTGGATCAGTTTATTTAAGGGTTTAATTTCTTTCCAGGAATCTTTAAACTGAAAATCCAAATGGTCAATAATAACACTAAAAAACCCAAATTCAAACCAAAAAGATAGCCTCCATTTCCCGTTTTCTGGGCACTGGCTCTGTACAAAGCACTATGCTAAGAAATCTATAGAGATTATCTAACTTTATGCTTATAGCCATTTACTATCATCATCATCATCATAATCATCATCTACTCTGGTAAAGATGTCCACATTTTCTTAAAGCCCAAGACTCTGTATTTAAACTTGTTTCTGTAGGATAGAAGGAAAAATTCTTAGCAAGGGTGGTTCATACAAAAACAGTTAAACAGTGCTTTTGAGTTGACTTAATTATAGAAACAGTTCATCATTTATGAGCTTAATAGAATCACAAATACAGAAGAAAAAAATAAATTGGAATAAGGCAAAATGAAAGAAAACAGAGCAAATTTAGCAAAACTCTAAGAAAGCATGAACAGAAAAGATCTAAAAAGAAGAATTTAACCAAACAACTTGGAGTTTTAGTAATTTAACCAAATAACAAACCAATAGGTTTGTTGCTATGACTAAAAACCCTGACAAGAACAATTTTAGAGGAGGAAAAGTTGATTTGGGGCTCATGGTTTCAGAGATCTCAGTCCATAGAAGGTCAACTCCATTGCTCTGGGGCAGAGGTGAGAAAGAATATCATGGTGGAAGGACATGGCAGAGGAAAACAGTCCAGAACATTGCACCAGGAAGCAGAAAGACTATTCTGCTCACAAAGAACAAAATATATCCCCCAAAGGCATGCTCCCAGTGACTTACCTTCTCTAGCAACACCCTACCTGCCTACAGTTACCATTCAATTAATCCCTATCAGGGGATTAATGTACTGATAAGGTTAAGGCTCTTATACCTCAATTATTTAACTTCTAAACTTTCTTGCATTGTCTCACACATGAGCTTTTGGGGGATACCTTATATCTAAAACATAGCACTGGGTTACTAGAAAGAAGACTATGAAAGCAACAGAGTGATCTGCAGTGACTATTTCAAACATCCCAAGTTATTTTAGTGCAGACATTTGCTCATTCACTAAGTTAATCAATGAACATTTATAATTAGGTACTGAGGATGTAAGGAAGGAAAGTCGCAGTTCCCACCCTCTTTGAGCTCACTGCCCTTGAAAATACAGACACACAAGAAAACAACTACTTTTAAAAACCAAAATCAAGCAGAAAAACTACTCCTGAGAAAGTCTGAGATGTTTTTAGAGATGCGGTATCCAGGCGGCATCTGGGATAGAGGAAGTACCATGTGCCAAGTCACTGAGGAATATAAGATCAGGGTTAGAAACTAACGTGTAGCTATGCTGATGCAGTAGAAAGCACGAGGCAAGAGCTGTGGGAGCAAGTGGAGATGCAGCTGGATAGGAGATGATGCTAAATGTGGGGACATGGGGCCAGATCAGGAAGGGTCTTTATCATGCCAGGGAATTGAAATTTTTATTCTGTGAGGGGCGGAGAGCACTCAAGAATTCAAATGGGAATATAACATAATCAGATTTACACAAAACAAATATCCTCTGAGTCCTTATACTTTGTTTGCAGTAGGGTGTCTACAGCTAACAATAACACGTTGTGTATTTCAAACAGCTAGAATAGAGAATTTTGAATATTTTTACAGAAAATTAATGATAAAAATTTAAGCTGTTGGATACACTAATTACCCTGATTTGATGATCATTACACAATGCATACAGATATCGCAATATAGCATCTTACCTGATAATGATGTACAATTATTATATGTCAGTGAAGTTTTTGAAAAATGCTCTGAAGGGACTAGGGGCATAGCTCAGTGGGACAGTGCTTGCCTTATATGTACAAGGCCTTAGGTTTCGGTTCCTAACACACACACAGACACACACACACACACACACACACACACACACATCCTTTGGAAGCTGGGTAGAGCTGAAATAATCTTGGTCACAGATGATGAGACCCTTGTGAGCTACACCAATTGTGCTGGTATGCTTGGAGACAATATTACTTTCCAGAGGCCGAACCGACAGGTCTTAGCCATTGATTGGAGAGAAGAAAGGCACAGGGAGAAATTTATGATATCACCAAAATTACTGGCCTGGGCAAATGGATTTCTGTTAGTATCATTCTTTGAAGTAGGAATAAATGAAAGGGGATATCTTTCCAGGATATCTCTTTCATGTGTCCCCTACCTTATGAGACCTAAAAGACTCTTTGTGTGTGTGTGTGTGTGTGTGTGTGTGTGTGTGTGTGTGAGCATGCCCAAGACCTGCCTTGCACAGATTCAATATGTGCCTTACTATCGAGCTACATCTCCAGCCACACAACACACTCTTTTTACATACACACACACACACAATCACACAATAATATTCCCTTGACTATTCTGAAAATTTTATAGATAATATAACCTACACACATACACATATATATACACATATGTGTGTATGTATGCATATATGTATACATACACATGCAACATTTAAAAACTTGAATACAATGGCTCAATATTAAGATAAAGTATATATAAGTAAAAGCATTGAGGACAAAAAATCTTTATCAATGAATTTTCAGGCATGACTAGTGACGTAGGCAGATGTTTGGACCTGTGAAGTCATTATCAGTAACATACATGTAAACCAATGTGCCACCACAATGCCATGCCAAAAAACCTTGGAAGGGAGCTCATTTTGGTAGCAGTATTGGAGAAGTCTTCATGAAGCTAGTGAAGTTTCAATGCAACTATTAAAGGAGAATAAGCATTTTGAAAGGTAGAATTAGAGGAAGAAGGATATTCCCATTACAGAGAAAAGCACAAACAGAAAGGGAAATAAAAGGTGAACTTCAGTTTTGGCCATGGCAGAGGCTGCATAGAGTTGGTGTAGAAAACTGGAGAAATAAGTTCTGACTGTGTGGAGACCACCCTGAAAGTCTACCAAAGAATTTAGATCTTACTGATCCCAGTTGAACTTATAGCTAGTATTGCTAAGTTATTTGCATGAATCGTTATTACACATAATTTTGTTTTGCCATAAATATCAAACAGAACCCCTATAGCCATGCCCTGCCCAAATGTACAAACTAATGAGATTTTATTGTCCAAATTGGTAAAGCTGCATTAAAGAGCATTGAAGGTAATGAGTGGATATACAAATAGCTTTTCAGGGACTACAGTTGTAGCTCAGTAGTAGAGCACTTGCCTAGCATGTGTGGGGAACTGGGTTTGATCCTCAGCATCACATAAAAATAAATAAAATAAAATAGGGGCATTGTGTCCATCTATAACAAAAAACTGTTTTTTAAAAAATATCTTTTCAGGGGCTAGAGTTATGACTCAGTGGTAGAGCACTTGCCTTCATGTGTGAGGCCCTGGGTTCAATATTCAGCACCACATATAAATAAATAAAATAAAAAAGATCAGTTGACAACTAAAAAAAATTTTAAAATATCTTTTCATACAATGTTGGAAGTGAAAGGATCAAATAAAGTTTTTTGTGCTTTCTCATCTGGAAAATAATCTGAGAACAGGACATTTATGATCTCTGCTGGCAGTGATGGCAGAAGAGTCAAATTCATGTAGATGACAATGTCAGACTGAGAAGAAAATGAATTTCACTAGACAACTTCCTAAGACACAGCCCATGTTAACATGCTATCTTTTTTTTTTTTTTTTTGAACCAGGGATTGAACTCAGGGACACTTGGCCACTGAGCCACATTCCCAGCCCTATTTTGTATTTTATTTAGAGACAGGGTATCACTGAGTTGCTAAGGGCCTCGCTAAGTTGCTGAGGCTGGCTTTGAACTTGAGATCCTCCTGACTCAGCCTCCCAAGTCGCTTGGATTATAGGCGTGCACCACCACGCCCGGCAACATGCTATCTTTTAAGATACATTGACTAATGGTACAGAATAGAAAATACAGAGACAAACCGACACATCTACAGTCATCTGATCCTTGACAAAGGTGCCAAAAACATACATTGGAGAAAAGACAGCCTTTTAAACAAATGGTGTGGGAAAACTGGCTATCCATATGGAGAAGAATGAAACTAGACCTTTATCTCTCACTTTGTACAAAAGTCAGCTCAAAATAGATCAAAGACTAAGATGGGAACTAGACCAGAAACTCTGCAATTCCTTGAAGAAAACATAGGGCCAACACTCTAGCATATAGGCATAGGCAATGACTTTCTTGGGATGATTCTACTGAGTTAATAAATGGGATCACACCAAATTAAAAAGCTTCTGCACAGCAAAGGAAAAATTAGGAATGTAAAGAGAGAACCCACAGAATGGGAGAAAATCTTTGCTAGTTACTCTTCTGATAAAAGATTAATATCTAGAATATATAAAAAACTCAAAATAATGCCAAAAATATCAAATAACACAATTAATAAATGGGCAAATGAATTAAACAGATATTTCTCAAAAGTAGAAATACAAATGGCTAACAAACACATGAAAAAATGTTCAACATCATTAGCATTTAGGGAAATACAAATCAAAACTACACTGAGATTTCTTGTCTCACTGCAGTCAGAATGGCAGCCATTAAGAATGAAAACAATAATAAATGCTGGAGAGGGTGTGGAGAAAAAGGAACACTTTTTACTGTTGGTGGGATTATGAATTTACCAACCACTATGGAAATCAGTAGGGAGTTCCCTCAAAAGACTAGACGTGGAACCACCATATGACCCAGCAATAAATTCCCCAGTATTTGTCCTAAAGAATTAAAGTCATTATACCACAGTGACACATGCATGCCCATGTTTATAGCCACACAATTCACAAGAGCCAAACTATGGAACCAGCCTAGGGGTCCATCAATGGATAAATGGATAAAGAAACTGTGGTATGTATTCATACAATAAAGAAAAATGAAATTATGTCATTTTCAGGAAAATGGATGGAACTATAGGCCATTATTCTAAGCAAAATAAGCCAAACTCAGAATGTCAAGAGTCATATGTTTTTTCTCATATGTGGAAGCTAGAGAGGAAAAGAAAGGAGGGTGGGCAGGGTTCTCATGAAAATATAAGGGAGATCAGGAGAGAAAGGGACTAGGAGATGGGTGCAGGGGGATTGGGAAAGTCCTGGGAGTGATATTGTCAAATTATATTGTTATATTATATGTATGTATGATATGTAACAACAAATCCCATCTTATGTACAACCATAATGCACCAATAAAAAATGTGGAAAGAAAAAATTGTATTATTTGAATCATAGAAGTTTCCTTTTTTACAGTATGAAATGTATTATGTAATATTTAACAGTACGGAGAAGTTTTTTTAATTATCCAAGCTGAAAGACAGTAAGAGAAAAGTTTCAAACAATATTCTTCTGAGAAAAATAAACTTTATTTTATTTCATTTTAGCCTGAAATGTCCCATTAGGTTTTTAAAGTCTTATATACATTCTCATCAATTGTCCATTTGGTAAGGGAGCCAGCCCACAGGATTCAGGAATAGGACAGCTTAAACTACTTCCACACATTTTAAATCTCATAAACAACTGAGATACACTTGATGGTTGCTAGGTTGCAGTCAACTTCCATTTCATTCTATCCCATTTTAATGTAATTTAGGTTTGTTTGGTTGCTGTTTTTTGCTTCTTTTTAATCCTACAGGGAAAAGTTTCTGATGATTGAACTGCCATATTTAATGGTACCTATTCTAAGGCAATGACTATGAGGTATTTCATGCCATTTCTTTTCGTATCTTCAAACAAAAGAATGCATAGAATTCCCCAAGCTAGCCACTCCACTGACAAAAAGAAATTAAATGAGTATGGCCTGAAATTTGCCCTTTGATCCCAAAGGTACTCAACTTCATGACACTTAGTGCAGAGGGCACTCAAATCAGTTAAATCAGTTCCTCAGATTGAAATCTACCAGAGTCAACACTGAAAAACTATAGCACCTTGTCCCATAGCCCAAGAAAACCAGGACTATTCCGCCTTTAGATGTCAACTCTCATTGTTGGTATCTAGAGCAAGAGTCTAATCTGCAGCAAGCAAACCATAGACTATAGCCCCTGGAACTATATCCAGCCAGTCACCTGTTTTTGTAAATAACATTTTATTGGAACACAGTCATTCTCATTCATTTTATATCATCTATGGCTATCTTTACCCTAAAATAAGAGAATTTCGTAGTTGCAAAAGAGACTATTTTGCTAGTCTAAAATATCTACTGTCCAGCCTTCCATAATAAATGTTTGCTGATCCTTACTCTAGAATATTAAAAAGAAGCCTCAACAAGTCTCAAAAGGAAGAAAAAAATCCTTCTGACACACACACACACACACACACATGTGAATGTGTATATATACACACATATATATATATATATTCATGGAGTAGAAATGCTATGCATTTATCAGCCTTGCTTTATCCCCATCCCAGAAGTAAGATCAATGGGATAGGAAATGAAAAATGTAAAAAAAAGATTCAGCATTCAAACCAAAACTTCAGTATTTCCACCATCAAGGGAAGGGGATTGAATAGTATTTCAAAAGAGTTATTTTCAAAGATGCAGGAAGTGATATTAGAGAAAATAGATGAATTGTTACTGGGGTTAATCAAAAACTTGTAAATCCAGCTGGGCATGTTGGTGCACTCCTATAATCCTTGGGAGGGATTTGGGAGGTAGAGGCAGGAAGATGGCAAGATGGTGCCCAGACTGGGCAAGTTAGTGAGACCCTGTCTCAAAAAATTAAAAAAGGTTGGGGATAGAGCTCAGTTGTAAGTACCCCTATCCCAATCTTACAAACAAAGCAAATCTTACAAATTCAAGTTGATCAAAGTTAAAGAAACACAGCAAGGTGGTATGAAAGAATTCACCTTCCTTTGAAAAAATGTGTTCACATGCATACACATGTACTCATACACTCATTCCTCCCCATCACACACAGCTGCTGATCTCCTGGGAATAATGACATCACTTCTTCAAGCTAAGATACTGGAGGCAGAACTGGTATGTAAATCTTTATCTAGTAGTCAGTAGCTATGTGTTTGGAACGAGATTAAATGCAGCACTTGTAAGTGGATAAAGGGAATATCTTCACTGTTCCTTGGATCCCAGAGCATTTTCTTGGACCTCATTGCAGAGAGTGGGCTGAGCCCTATTCTGACTTACTCCATTACATAGAACAGTAGTTTTCAGGCTTTGGCTAGCTCCATTTTATAAAGTCATAGTGCTCCATGGGTTGTTCCATTTTGAGCACAAGTACCAAGGTAGAATTACCCCCTTCTCTGTTTGTACAAGTAAACAATCACTATTTACACAACCACATTTAACAGAACCATAGCGCAAACTGATAAATTAATTGTGCTAGTAAATAATGGCCACCTGCAAACTCATCAAATTAAAACAGTATTACGTGAACATACAGGTGTGTGAGCCCTATATCAGAAAAACCAAGTCCTTGAGCTCATCAAACACATGAGACCATTGAATGAAGCAACCTCCTCACCTGAGGCCTATAAAAGAGGAGCACCCCAAGACTTGTGGGCCCACACACCAGTCTGTCATCAAACCCAGGGAACACATCAGAAATTCCACAAGTGACAAACATCCAACTCAGTTCATGGGCTCAACTCCCTCTTTATGTGGGCCTGTTTGACATGGCCCACTTTGAAACTGTCTGCCATCTGGACTCTGATCTAGAATAAATTTGGTGTTCTGACACTCTGAGTACTGAACAAGTTCTTCTGCTGATCCAGCTGGTTAGTAATCTTATCTGACCACCTAGAGGGACTCTGCATTTTTATCTGCTCTCCGACTTTGCTCTCAGTGAAGCTGCCTGGAACACTCTGACCACCTTAACCCTCTCAGCCTTTCGGAAACCTATATTGATCACTGTGTAAAATGCGATATGTTACAGATATTAGTAATTAAGAGTGGAATAAAAGAAACATAGGATTGCCTGTCCTATGACTACCAGGTGATCTTTGAGTACTCAGTGGATTGCAACGATGATAGTGGTGTTGCTTATGAATTCTTATTTTTCAATAAATTCTGATATTGTGGAAAGATACTAGTGTATGGTTTATGTTCACGACATAGCTTGCTCAAGACAGTCATAGTCTCGGAATGCAACCTAAGAAATGACAATCCAAAAGTGTCTGAAGACTTTCAGAACATGGTCTTAGAGCTGTTTGTCAGTTGAAATGCAAGATCAAATGCTATTTGTCAGTGGGAAGATATAAATGATACACTGATAAGCAAATTAACAAAATAAGAACTGTTGAGTAGTAAACAACATGCCTGGAGGAAGGAATCAGGCAATAAGCTTAATTTCTTTATTTGGCATTCTGACAAACGGGAAGCAATAGATGTAATATATCCAGACTTCAGTAAGGCTTTTGATACCATTTCACATGACATTTCTTTTCAACAAGCTGTTAATACATAGCTTGGATCACAGTGCTGTCAAGTGGCTGAAGAGTTGCAATCAAAGAGTAGCTATCAGTGACTTCTTGTCATCTTGAGGACATTTATCAAGGGGTGTCCATCCATAAGGGCTGGTTGTGGGCCAGAGTTATCCGCAGGGTGATGGAAGTGAGAGCAAGTTCAATAAATTTGCTGATAACACCAATCTGGAGCAGCTGCTTACACCTGGCAAGACAGGAATAGCTTTCAATGACCTTGATTAAGTCAGGCTGGTAGAGTGAGACAGAGCCAGGATGCCAGGCCAAGACACAGTGGGTAGAGTTTCTATGCAGGAAGTCTTATGGTATGTTGCAGCAAAATTCGCTGTGTTTTATTTCCCATTTTTTTTCTGAAGCACTATAATTAATTAACAACTCTCCATGATGCCAAGTGGTTTAAAGCTACTTTTATAATACTAGTTTCCTAATTTGCAAAATGGAGACTCAAAGCTTATCTCAGGACATTCTTGTAAAATTTAAATAAGCTCTGGAAAGTGCTTGCCAGAGAGGTGAATGTTAGTCTCCTTCTTCCTTCTATTTTCCAACCCTTGTTCTAGTAGGACCAGTATTAAGAAGCAAAAGCCCTCATAATAATGTAGAAATTCAAAAGGAAAACAAATCTTTCAAAAACAAAAATATTGGCATTAAACCTTAAGCCACCCTCTGGCATACCAAAGGAATATGCCTTGCTGGGCACAGTGGCCCACACCTATAATCCCAGCAGCTTGGGAGGCTGAGGCAGGAGGATTGAGAGTTCAAAGCCAGCCTCAGCTAAAGCAAGGCACTAAGCAACTCAGTGAGACCCTGTCTCTTAATAAAATACAAAATAGGGCTGGAGATGTGACTCAGTGGTCAAGTGCCCCTGAGTTCCATCCCCAGTACCAAAAAAAAAAAAAAAAAAAAGATATGCCTTAATAATATTTTATGCATCAGTAGAATACCTTTGGAAGGATGTTTCAAAATTAGACTAGTAGTTACAAGAATTTTAGGAAATTCAGCTTCAGCAATTATAGAAGGCAGAGGATTGTTTCTTCTTTTATCAAAAGATGGGTCTATGTCCACAGTGAGTTCTGCTTGTTTTATTTGCTTTTTGGGTTGTCAGAGGATGGATTTAAAAAGTCTGCACATGATAATAATTCCAAATTATTTTTTTTTAACCCTTTTTGAAATTAATTTTTTTTTTTTTTTTTTTTTTTTTTTTGGTCTGAAATGAGTGTCTTTATTGCTTGTACCGTACAAATACAAGGGATAGGAAAGGCCAGTGGGGATGGGGAGAGCTGTCAGATAATCATACACACACAAAAGGGAAAGACCCCCCACCATACCCACCCCACCCCACGATGCCTTTCTATGACCTGCCCAGTAAAGGAGGTGGGATGGGGAGGTCAAAACCACAAAAAATAAATTCCAAACACCCAGAGATGTTGGGGTCAGAGGGGGAGCGAGGACGTGGGCAGGGAAGCAAGTGGATCCCAGGCACCCGCTCCCCCACAGGATGACGCGCTGGGCCCGGAGGAGCCCAAGCGCACACACACCACGCACACTCGAGGGCCCAGCACACTGCCCTCACACACACACACACACATGCACACAGCCACACACACCTGCATCCCAGAGCTTAAATAAGTTCTTAAAGAACAAGGAAGGCATAAAGGAGCCAGAGGAACATCTGGAATACAGGTTTACTCATAAGTCCTCATCTAAGTCTAGACAGAGTTAGGAAAGGTTCCAAGTCTTATTCCCCTTAATGTAACTGGACAGAACCTAGTGCATGCACAGTGGAGCCACAGGCTAAATAATGAGATAGCTGACTGGTGTTCTTGGTCAATCTCCCTCAAAAATGAACTAAAATACATCCTTAATTCTAAATACTCTGCTCAAAGAAGATGAGGTGAAAAGCTTCCTGCTCCAAATTCCTTAAATTCAACTGAAGGAAATAGAGAACTAGTCAGGAAACTAAGTTGTTGGCATTTAACACCCTCCCCTCATCCTCATTCTCAGTTCATTGCTTTTACTTCACTGGAAAAAGTTGACCAATCAAAAGAGAGTTTTGACACATTCCCATCACTAAATCCATCAACCTATCTGCATCTGTTCCCAAAACTTTCCCATTTCTCCTAAATCCAACTTATATGCCCAGATTCACTCCCTCTAACTTCTGCTATAAAAACCGCCTGCTCTGTTGGATCATTCTCATTGGCATATGCAGATGTCCTTAAATTTTTAACCTAAAAAAAAAAGGGCAAAAACCCTTCCTAGATTCCTCTGTAGCTAGCACAGCTACAATTCTTTACTGCCTGTATCTCAAAACTCCAAAAAGATATGTGTATATTTTTGTCTACAATTCCTCATCTATGTCACTCTTTTTTTTTTTTTTTTTGAACCAGGGATTGAACTCAGGGGCACTCAGCCACTGAGTCACATCCCCAGCCCTATTTTGTATTTTATTTAGAGACAGGGTCTCACTGAGTTGCTTAGCACCTCTCTTTTGCTGGCTGGCTTTGAACTCTCAATTCTCCTGCCTCAACCTCCCAAGCTGCTGGGATTACAGGTGTGCGCCACCATGCCAGGCTCTATGTCACTCTTGAATGGATTCTAATTACTCTTTTTTGTTCTCTCTACTGGAATCAAATTCCTATTAGCAAGATACTAATAACCTCCACACTGATAAAAATGACGATCAAGTCTTGGTCCAGTACTTTAACCTGTCTGCAGATCACTTTCTGTATTATTTGAAACACTTCCTTCACCAGTCCCTGAAGACCCTACTTTTTCTGGGTTTTTCTTATACCTCTCGAGCTGATCTCCTCAGCCTCCTCTGCTTGGCGCTCCTCCTGTTCTAATCTCTGAACATTGGAGTATCCAAAGACTCTGGCCTTCAGATTTGTCCAATTTCTAGATTAACCTTCTGGGAAATTTTGTGTAGTCTAATAAATTTATAGACCACCTATTTACTAAAAACTCACCAATATATATTAGCAGCTGAGCCCTCACCCCTGAATTCCATACTCATCTACATAACTAACTGCCTTCTTGACATTTTCCCTTAAATGTCTGACATCTCTGATGCAGCCCATCAAGACTAGATCCTTGATCCACATCCCTCCTCCAACTGCTCCTTTCCCAGATTTCCATCACAATAAAGCCAATTCCATTCTTCTCCTACCTCACATCCCTAAACATGGAGTCATCCTTAACTCTTCATTTTTTAGTTCTGCTGGCTTTATGTTTTGAAATATATCTAACTCTACTCTTCCTTCTGTCATCATTTCCTGGTAGGATTTTACAGTAATCTCCAACTAGTCTCCTCTTCCCCAAGTTTCTCTCTTTAACCCCTATGCCTGCCTATGAGAGTAGCCTAAAGAAGTTTTTTAAAGCTCAAGTTAAATTATGTAAAACTTCTGCTCAAAACACTTCATTTACTCTCCATCTCATCTTGAAAAAACTGCTGCCTTTTCCTGGATCCTCCAGGCTTAAGTGCAGTCCTGGGAATTTATCTCACTTCATCTCCTATAGTTCTCCCTTCTGACATACCATCTTGTGTGCCTTTCTGTCACACTCTGTAGCACTTCTGCCCCAGAGTGTGACAGAAGTGTGACCTTGTTGTTCTTGGTGCCAGGAACCCTTCCCATTCATAAATCCGCATGACTCTCTCATTTCAGTTACTTCTGCACTTAAATGTCACTTACTCAAACATGCTATATGAAATTGCACAAACCTATCTCATCTCTTCACTCTTTAGCCTAAAAGGGGAGATGGGTAAACTGCTTTAGTGCTATTATTAGCACTTACCACCATCTGATTTGAATAAGTGCATTAGTTGTCTCTTTCCACTAGGATATAAATTCCATGAGAGCAGGGATTATTATTATTATTGTGGGTATGTGTGTGTCTTTCATTCACTACTTTGTCCTTAGCACTAAGAACAGTGCTGTGCACAGAATAGGTACTCAAAAAATATTTGCCAGTTGAAAGAACTGAAAACTGCAACCTTTACTTCAGGAAATTGAGCTAACACTAGAATTACTTGGAATATTTTAAAAATCAATCTATAACATGCAAATTTTTATAAATGTACATAACAAACACTAATTCTTAATCATATTTTTATTTTGTGCACGTGTGTGTGTGTGTGTGTGTGTGTGTGTGTGATTCTAGAGATTAAACGCAGGGCCTTGTGCATGCCAGGCAAATGCTCTTCAAGTAACTTATATCTCCAGCCCCTTGACCAGGAGTTTTTGTTATGGCCATTACTTACAAAAGATAAAAATGGCTTCAGTATTTGTTTCAGTCAGCTTTTTCACTGCTATGACTAAAGGACCCAACCCAAACAATTGTA
Organism: Glaucomys volans; assembly: GCA_020662805.1. Classification (NCBI taxonomy): domain Eukaryota; kingdom Metazoa; phylum Chordata; class Mammalia; order Rodentia; family Sciuridae; genus Glaucomys; species Glaucomys volans. Next base: position 113,710 of record JAJEJO010001949.1, read on the forward strand.
GAGAAAGAAAAGTTTATTTGGAAGCTTACAGATTCAGCAGTCTCAGTCCATAAAAGGCTGGCTCTATTCCTTGGGGCTCAAGGTGAGGCAGATCATGGTTTAAGAGTGTGGCAGAGGGAAGCAGCTCATATGATGATCAGAAAGCAGAGAGAGAGAGAGAGAGACTCCACTCCCCAGATACAAAAATATACTCCATAGCCACATCCCCAATGAACCACTTCCTCCAGTCGCATCCCCCCTATCTCCAGTTACTACTCAGTTAATCCCACCAGGGATTAATTTATTGATTAGGTTAAGGTTATAACTCCATCATTTCTCCTCCAAACCTTGGGGAATTGTCTCACATGTAAGCTTTTTGGGGACACCATATCTAAACCTTAACAGTAGTGCATTAGTCCAGAGAAATAGAAACAAGAGGATGTGTATACATAAAGAGATCTAAAGAATTGGCTCATATGATTGTAGAGGTGTGGTGAGTCCAAAATCTGCAGTGTAGTTTGGGAAGCTGGAGACTTGGGGGAAGAGCCATAGTTTGAATTCAAAGGTTGTCTACTGGCAGAATTCCTTCTTTTTCTAGAAATGATCAGTTTTTGTTATGTTAAGGCCTTCAACTGATTAAACAAGGCCCTACCATATTATAGAGAATAATCTACTCAAAATCCACCAATTTAAATGTTAATTTCATCCAAAAAACACCTTCACAGAAACACCCAGAATATTGTTTGACCAAATATCTGAGCACCATGTTCTAGCTATGTTGACATATAAATTAGTTATCACATGTAGGTTATTCTAAATTTATATATTTAGATTTACTTGCTTTGTTCCTTCATTTATCCATAAGGTCCCTGGTCATACTGGTTTCAGGAAAGAAGGTGATTTATAGATGTGTGAGTTGGTTTTCAAATAATAAGGCCAATGGTATATGCTGAATATCAATTAAAATTACTCTCACCATTAAAGTCCTCCATTACATTGAGTAAGCACTGCTAAATTCCTCACTCAATTCCTTCACTAAAATAGGTCTATTTGATTATTTATGCCCTTTGAACAAGCTGAGTTGAAAATAGAAGGTCTTCCAATATTAACACTTCTACTGGAAGACCTTTACTATGGTATTTCAAAAATAGCTGTTTTTTATCAAGCAAAAAGCTAAGTAACCAATTAATAAGCTTGATACAAAAAATCTTCTGTTTTTGGTGTAGATTCAAAAAGAACTATCAAAATAAGAGGTCAGGAAAATATCAGCTGTAAGAATACAGTCATCCTATCAGATTGGCATCAGTAGCTCTAATTTTACATTCCTATTTTTTCACTTGGATTCATGATACATTGAAATTCACATATGAGCTTAGGTCACCCTGCCATTTCAGATTTAAAAAAGAGCTGGCTTCAGTCTCTGTCATCTGTCCTGTGGGAAGTATCTCTCCCTGATATTTTCACAAAGTTCTTAGAGCTCGTGTTTCTGTGGATATATCTGTTCCCACTTCAGCTGACCTCTTAAGTTCAATTTCATCTGGTCCTCTGTATTAATAAGGGTTCTCCAGACAGAACCAATAGGATAGATGGATGAGAGGGAATTTCTTCAGGAAACCGCTCATACAATTTTGGAAGCTGAGAAGTTCCATGATATATCATCTGCAAGTTGGAAAACTAGGGAAGGAGGCAGAGTAGTTTCAAATTCAAAAGACCTCAGAACCAGGGAACCCGAAAGTACACTCTTGGTCTGAAGTCAAGGGTCTCAGAACCTGGACCTCTAAGGTTTTGTTCTATCCAGGTCCTCACCCAATTGGACTATGCCTGCCCACACTGAATAGGGTGGATCTTTCATATCAGTTCACTGATTCAAATGCCAGTCTCTTCCAGAAACACCTTTACAAATGTACGCAGCATGAATGTTGTACCACCTATCTGGGTATCTTTTTATCCAGCCAAGGTGACACCTAAAATTAATGATTACAGTCCCAGTGTTAGTAGTTAGTCCCTACTTTCCAGTGCTCTGGCAAATACCTGAGATAATCAACTTAAAAGAGGCTGGATTTATTTTGGTTCATGATATCAGAAGTTTTAGTCCATGGTTGCTTTGCTCTATTGCCTGGGTCCTATAGTTAGGCAGAACTTTATGGCAGGGAATTCTTGGTGGAGCAAAGCTGCTCACCTCATGGTTGCTGGAAGCACAGAGAAAGAGGAAGGAGCCAGGGTCCAATTTATCCTTCAAGAGCATGCCCCCCAATGATCTATTTCCTCCAATTAGGCCCCACATCCTAAAGATTCCACCTCTACCCAACAGTATCATCTCCTTGGAACCAAGCCTTCAATACATGGGCCTTTGGTTGACAATCCAGATCCAAACTATAACCACCCCCAACCCTCTCTCCTGCCTTTATCTCCATTTCATATATTTTCTATGCTGTGTACTGAACCAGATGTGGACTCCAGATCCCTCTCCTTCTTGAGAAAATCACACAGATGATGAATTTGAGTGCTTAGCAGATTTTTAAAAAGATCTGGGGAGAGAGTGGTTAAATCACAGTTAAACACATTAAAAATATATTCACACATATACATGCATACAATGGCTCTAGCCACTTGTCATGGCTTGTTTTCCTCTTCTTTACCTACCTATACATTTTATCCTTCCCCTTCCTTGTTTGACCCCACCACATTTCTCTTATTTCTCATTCAGAGCAGTTTCATCTTCTGCTCATTCCCTCAGAATCTCATCTTCCCCCTGGAAGGGATCTTTCAAAGTGTAGTCTTAAACCATGGCAGCAATGCTGTCAGTTATTAAAAGTTTTCTCATTTGCTATCTGAAAAGGTGACCTTGTAAGTTCTGATTACAAATCTCTCTCTCACTCATTTTCTCTTTCTTTCTCAATATGGACCTTTGTGAACCAAAATCCTGAAGGACTTTCTGTAGATTTTTGAAATTTCATAATTTCTCTGATTCCATGACAAGCATCCCTTTTTAAAGACTGAATGTCCTCTTAAAAATCCCACCACAAAATTCTTATACCTATAAGGAGATCATTGTGTAAAGTCTTTGTAATGTGAAGCAATTACAATGTCTCAGTAGATTTACAGATAGACCTGTATTTCCAAAAATATTACCTATTCTACTATCAAAAATTCTCTGCTTACATTATTTAAATAATTCTATATTCAGAAAACGAGAAAGCAGAGCTCAGTGTCATACTGGAGAATTGCAGAGGCATCAAAGAATAAATGAAAGATTCTTACATTTGAACATCCCTCAGTAAGTGAGGACTACTTGGATGCCTTCAGCGACATTGCTAACGATTAAGTTATTGGTATACTCAGAGACCTTAGTTTAATAGTTGCTCAAAATAACTTCTTTTTTTTTTTGGAGTAAAAAGTACATTTTAGGAAATGACTTGGTGGAACATTTGTATCCAGATGGAGCTATCAGTTCTCAGAGAATTCATTTCCTTTATTTTGGCAAAATTTCCTTTTAGTGTTTACTGTGTGCCAAACACTGTTAAACTGAATATGAATTAAATAATTTAGTCCTTTTCCCAATCCCTAAGGTAGGCATTTTTATCTCCATTTCACATATGAAAATACTGAGGTTTAAAGAAATTACTCATCCACAAAAAATAATAATAAAAAGAACTCAACCATGATCCCAGGAGGTTGGCACACCCAGGTGTCTCCGATAGAACCCTGGCAAGGAACAGTTGGCACACTTAAACAGTGTAATTGAGGAGCATTTAATGAAGGAAGTATTTATCAAGGTGTGGGCAGGAGTTAGTAGCATCAGCAAGGGACAGTGAAGCACATAAGGGTTAGCAACAGTGGGCTCCATATTTTCCATAGGCCCTCACATACTTTACAGATGCTGTAGTTTTAGGTAAAGGAAAGCAAGCACTGCCAAGCTATAGCCCAAAGGGAAAGGTATCAACAGGATAAATTGCTTGAGCCATTTCTCATCATACCTTCTGATCTCTTGCTAGTACCTCCTATTTACCAAACAATCTGAAGAAGCCTTAAAAGTGAGTCTTTCTGGGCAAAGAACAGGATGAAGAAGGTGAAAGGTGGGTCTGAAGGAGGAAGAGGTCATTCAGCACCCCAGGGGTTTCTGAATCCAGACCCTGAGTCCTTAACTGCTGCACAATACTCTTACCTTCTAGGTATGTTAGTAATTTCCACAAGAGGAGTTATTCTGGATAACTATCATATGGTGGAAGGAGTACTAGAGTAGGAGTTAGGAAAATCAAATGCTGGTAAGTATGTAAAATGCCTGGAAGAGTATAAACTTAATAAATATAAACCTCCTTCCCTTCAGGTTGTGCATCATGAGCCTCCCAACATGGCATAAAACTTACAAGTTGAATGTTTAGAGAAAGGCCAAACCTTGTCATTGAAGCAAAAGGCTTCCAACAGATTGTGCTTGATTTGGAATGTAAATCTGAATAATAACAGCTGATGAGAACAGACATTAGTAATCTGTAAACTCTCAATTTTCTGGGTCTTGCTAAAATAAAAGCACAAGAGAGCATACTGTGGTATGTACCACATTTGGTACACTTCTGAGTAGGATGAATAATGGCCCCTAAAAATGCCCATATCCTTGTACCCAGAACCTGTGAATATGTGAACTTATATGGCCAAAGGATCTTTGCTGATGTAATGTGGAGATTGTACTGGATTATAGAGTGAACTCAATCTATTCACAGTATCTTTAATGCAGAGAATTAAATGCAATATCTTAAGTGCTACAGAAAACCAGAGAGAGGGCAGCATAAAAGGGACTCCAACCCCTGCTGCTGGTTTTGAAGATGAAGAAAGGGGACCATCAGCCAGGGAATGTAGGCAGCCTCTAGAAAGTGGAAAAGGCAAGAGAATGAATTCTATCCTTGAGTCTCCAAAAAGGATTAAAGCCCTGCTGATGACACCTTGAATTTAGCCCAGGAACAAGAACAATTTAGAGGAGGGAAAGTTTACTTTGACTCATAGTTTCAGAGTTGACTGGATCCATTGCTCTGGGCACAAGGTGAGGCAGAATATCATGGGGGAAGGGTATGGCCGATGGGCGCTGCTCACTTCATGGGCTGGGAAACAGAGTGAGGGAAAGTGACCCCAGAAGATGAACCCTTCCAGGGCACGCCCTTAGTGACCTACGGCCTTCAGCCATGCCTCACCTGCCTATAGTTACCACCCAGTCAGTCCATTCAAACTCAGTTACAGTTCTTACAATCATTTCACCTCCATACACTCCTGCATTAACAGAGGAGTTTTGGTGGGATCCCTCATATCCAAACCATCACAGATACTTCTGTCAGATTTGTGACGCTTGGAGATCTAGCATAATAAATTTGTGTTGTTTTAAGCTGTTCAAGTTGTGGTAGTTTATTATGGCAGCAACAGAACACTAACATAAGGCTCTTCATCTTTTTGTTTCAAGGTAAAAGAGAATCTTAATATATAAATTTCTGTATATGTTATGATTGATATTAAAGTGTTCATCAGGATCCTAACATCAATCTTTCAGTATTGGATCTTTTAAGTCCTAGGGTAGAATCTGTAATCAACTGCATACCAGTGTTATTTGAGAATAGATTGATGCCTCATACTGTTATTCTTTATAAAAATATCTCTGCCTCATCATTATAAAGTTTTGTTTTGAGTAGTAATATTAAAACAGTCATGGGTAGAATAGTCCTTGAGAAAAGGCCCTGAAGTAGTAGCCTAACTCCTGTCATATGAAAATAGAAGAATCAAAACATATTGAAAACTGTGACATCCACCAGTCAAGTCAAGAACCTTCAGTATGCAGTACTCTGTTTCTGCATCCAAGTGATTATTCTGATTGCACACAAAATTGTTTGGGATTCCTGATCAACCAATATTCACCATGGAAGTTATAAAATGCTGCTGTTCCTCCAATATCACATGATCCTAACCACTGCTTTGTGCAGCCACACAGGAGGTATAAACTGAGTCAGTTATTTAAGCCCAAACCACCTGTGCTGGAGGAGTACAAAAAATTAGGATGAGAGGGATGGAGGGAAGACCCAAATTATCTGGGTATTTATATAAACTCTCCTCTTCATTATGTATATGTGATACAGCCTTCAGACCCTCAAGCGTACTGAGAGGTAATAGCCCAAGAAGGATATTCCAGTGCTTTGGTAACTGCAGAATCTTCAAAGCACATTCACCCCACAGATGAAAACTCATTTCCAGATCCTTCCCTTTGTTTTGTAAGTGGCACCACCTAAGGAGAACGAGAATCTGCCTTTGTATTAAGCTTCCTTTGTTATTTTTGCTTCAGACATGATTTCTGAGTTTGAAGTCTCAGGACTTTAGATGAAAAGAATTTCAGAGTTAGTTAAGGGGGGTTACTATCTGAGAATGTCTGTTTCCAATCTCACAGAGTGCCCACATGCCGAGTGGCTGATTAGACAAAGGCCACAGAAAGAGAACAAGAAAATCGGCTCCATCAGAATGGGGATTCAGAATTCACCATGGTTGACAACTATTTATTTTTTACTTACAGTCAGTTTCCCAAGGGAGTTAGGGGAAATGTGTCACCCCTAGTAGAACATTGCAACACTTCCATTAGGGCAGATGGCAGTAGCATCCTGCAGAGGGACAGACAGTGAAACCTACAGGCAACTGCTGATTCTCTCTGCAAAGGATGTTACATTTATATTTCATTTCTTCACCTTTTCAAAATCTTTCAGTTTTAAGTATCCTTTTTGGAACTCTGGCAGGTAATATGAAGACTGGTTTCTATAAACTAATGTTTATGTTAAATATTTTAGTTATATATTCTAAGAATACTTTTTATGATCATCTCTTCCAAAATTTATTTACATAGGTCAATGCCTGTCAGTGGCTTTCTCACACTTTCATCAAGTATACATTTTTATTCAACTCAATGTCTAATATCAAAACCCCTGACATTTTAAAACTTGAATTTCTACCAAAGGTATAATTCTTTTAAAAAAAAATTCAGCTTAGCATTCCCCCAGCATATTAATTATCATGCTCTTAGCTGCAAGCATCGGAATATTCAAAATGGTTAAAAGATTTAGGGACAGTTATTTTCTCTCCAACCAGGAAATCTGGAGGGAGGAAACTCTAGGTTGGTTAAGAAGTTGGCTCAGACCCGTAGGCTCCTCCACACATTTGCCTTCTAAATGCTCTAGACATCACTTCCTCACACACCAAGTCCTTTCTCTGCATGTCCTCCCCTTTTTCTGAAGGGAGGAAACTATTTCCCAGGTGGTCCCAGCAGAAATGTCTCCTTTTACATCTTTTGCCAAAAATGAGTCCCTCAACTAACCCTAGGGGAAGAAGTTGAGATGACTGTTTGGTTTAGGCTGATTGTGATTCATCCACTGGGCCTGGCACAATCTTCTGGAGCATCTCATCCCTAACAACAAAGTAACTATAATGGGGTTCTATTACTAAAATGAAGAGGAAAACTCTTGACTAGATAATCAGCAATGCCTTCTGCACACAGGGAGAGGTTTTGGGACATGCATTAGAAAAAGCAGAGGTGGTGATTGTAAGCACAGATCCCAGGTGTCAGAGATTCTGATTCCAGATGGGTTTTGGGAGCCCATGTTTTAACAAGTCCCAGGATGTCTGGGGTCTAGGTGGATCTACCAACCACAATTGGAGATACTGCCCTAGGGAAATGACAGCAGACTTTCCTTAACAAAGCAAAACAAAACTTCTGTTAACTCATCAGTAAATATTCAATCTTAACTGGATCCACACATGGAAATCTATTATTAGAAAATAATCATTCTTAGGTCAAAAAAAAAAAAAAAGGAGTTCTCCCTAAGTGGGGTCATCAGATAATGTCCAAATGCACAGGGAGCTCACACCTTCTTTTTTTTTTAAAGCACTGAGCTGAATTTTTTTAAAAATATTTTTTAGATGTTGACAGACTTTTATTTTATTCATTTATTTATATGTGGTGCTGAGAATCGAACCCAATACCTCACACATGCTAGGCAAGTGTTCCACCACTGAGCCACAATCCCAGCCCCAAGCTCACACCTTCCTATAAGGTAAGTCAATAATAGCCTAGTGTTCTAGAGTCCCAACTCTGGATTCAAACTTTCCAAGTTCAAATTCAATGTCCCTCATAAATTAGTCATGTGACCTGGGCAAGTCATTTAATCTCCCTAAGTACCTATCTCATCTGTTAAAACGAAGATAATAATATCTGTATCAAAGGTGGGTAGAAACTGAGTGTGGTGGCACATGCCTGTAATCCCAGAGACTCGGGAGGCTGATTCAGGAGGTTTAAGAGTTCAAAACCAGGTTTAGCAAAAGTGAGGCCCTAAGCAACTCAGTGAGACCCTGTCTCTAAATAAAATACAAAACAGGGCTGGGGATGTGGCTCAGTGGTTGAGAATCTCTGAGTTTAATCCCTTGTAGCCCCCGCCAAAGAAAAAGATGGGTAGAAGAGAATGTGGTAGCATACCCCTGTAATCCCAGCCTCTCAAGAGGCTGAGGCAGGATTACAAATTCAAGGACAGCTTCAGGAAATTAGTGAGGTCCTAAGCAACTTAGTGAGAACATGTCTCAAAATAAAAAAATAAAAAGGGCTGGGATAGCTCAGTGGCAAAGCACACCTGGGTTTAGTCCCCAATATTCAAAGAAGCAGGGACAAAGGTGGGTAGAAGAAGATAATGAGATGATGCATATAAGGTGCTTAGTGCAGAACTTGGATTAACCACTTACAATAACAATAAAATGTCCAGATAGGGCCATTATAATTTTTTGATCCTTCAAATATTTTTGTTGCTACTGTATTATTGCAACATTGTTTTCGGCTCAATATTAAGTTTAGGTCTCAGTTCAAAATATCAGTTCCACAGAAAGAACTACCACATCTCACTATTTGAGGAGATAGAATTTGTTTGTTTCCTTCTATCTTATTTACTGACCATCAGTTCCATGAGGTAGGGCTATGTCTTGTTCATCCCTATTGCCTAGTGTCTGGATTCCGGAAAACGTTCTTTCTCCCTCTCCCTCTCTCTCCCTCTCCCTCTCCCTCTCCCTCTCCTTTTCCCTCTCCCTCTCCCTCTCCCTCTCCCTCTCCCTCTCTCCCTCTCTCTCCCTCTCTCACTCCCTGTGTGTGTGTGTGTGTGTGTGTGTGTGTAGTGCTTGGGATTGAACCCAGGGCCTCACACATGCCAAGCATGCACTCTAGCATTGAGTTACATGCCTAGTTCTATATGTGTTTAAGTAACTATTTTTCAAAGTTTCTAAATAAGATGCCTGTCCACGTAGATATAACTTCAATTACTGTACACAACTAAAGAAAAAACATGTCAAAATGTGGTTGCTTTTATAAAAGATTTTTGATAGAGTTAATGTGAATAATCCAAGATAATGAATTAAAAATGATATTAATAAAAACTAAGAGCCAGTATTTAGCCAAATAAATCTCCCCATTGACAGGTTGTTAAATCTAAAAATTGTGTATGACTTTGGAAAATGGAATGAAGTTTCCAACATTTCCTGAAACTACTGGACATTAGTTATGGTTGTGACATGGTTTCCTAATTAAAACTGTGCCTTTGGAAAAATCGGTAGAATTGGGCCTCAGGTACTTTAATGTGTATCCCTCCTGAAAGAAGCTCAGCACCATGCTGACACTATGGGGTGTTTTAAACAAGTGCCATCCAATAACTTTCTGCAGTGATGAAAATATTCCATATTCACACTGTCTCATCTATTACCCACAACCATATAGGGCTACTGGGCACTTGAAATGTGGCTAGTATGACTGAGAAACTGAATTTTTTTGTGTGTGCAATTTTTAAGTTAGAGCTTTATAGATATATATAGTGATTGGATTCATCCCAACACACTCATACATGGAAATTGATTCATTTCATGATTCCCTCCTTTCCCCTCCCCTCTCCTATTTTCCTTTCTCTACTAGACTTTCTTTTGCTCATCTATCAGTTTATATTTGATTGGTTCTTTATGCTATCCTATCCTTCCTTCCCCCTTTATTTTATTCTAGCATCCACATATGAGAGAAAATATTCAATCTTCGAGTTTCTGAGTTTGGCTAATTTCACTTAGCATGATATTCCCATTTCCATCCATTTAATGGCAAATGCCATAATTTCATTTTTTTTTTTGACTGAGCTTAATCCATTCATCTATTGACAGACATCTGGGTTGATTCCATAATTTAGCTATTGTGAATTAATATGGCTGTATTGCTGTAATATGCCAATTTTAGATCTTTGGGAAAATGCAAAGGAGTGGGATAACTGGGTCATATGGTGGTTCCATCCCTAGTTTTTTGAGGAATCTCCATATTGCTTTCCAGAGTAGGTATACTAGTCTGCAGCCCCACTAACAATGTGTACATGTACCTTTTTCCCACGACCTCACCAGCATTTATTGTTGTTTGTATCTTTTTTTCTCTTAATATTTTTTAGTTGTCAATGGACCTTTATTTTACTTATTTATATGCAGTGCTGAAGATCAAACCCAGTGCCTCACACATGCTGGGCAAGCACTCTGCCACTGAGCCACAACCCCAGCCCTTGTTTGTATTCTTGATCATTGCCATTCTGACTAGAAGTGCGATGAAATCTCAGTGTAGTTTTGATTTGCATTTGTCTAATTTTTAGAGATGTTGAACTTTTTTTTTTTTCATTTTTGTTGGCTATTTATGTTACTTTTTGAGAAGTTTCTGTTCTTTTGCTCATTTATGGATTGGGTTATTTGTGGTTTTTTGATGTTATTTGAGTTCTTTGTATATTCTGGATATTAATCCCCCATTGGAAGAGTAGCTGGCCAAGATTTTCTCCCATTCTGTTCTCTCTTCATGCTCTTAATTAGAGAAACTGCATTTTTAATGTAATTTAATTTTAGTAGCCACATGTGCCTGGGACTACCATGTTGGACAGTGATCTTCTAAACATTTTTCAGCAGATGGGCAACATATATTCCCAGAACTTTAAATTTTGAAAATGACGTTTCCCACCAGTTCTTATTTCCTCTGACTCCCATTTCCCAACTTTACTTTTATCCCACAGTCAGTGAACAGTTTAAGGTCCTGGATCCAAACATTTACTGCCCTAAGATTGACACAGAGAAGGATCATAGAAGAGGCAATAAAAACATCATATATATTACCAAAATAGTCACTGCCCTGGAGGTCAATTTGGTCTGCAAGAGAAGACAAAAGGTGGAACTAAAAGGTAAAAAATTTCTTTAATGTATACACATATAATTTAAGAAGTGATTTTTATTTATTAAGTCAGCAAATCTATTAAGCCCTGTGCCAAGTGATAGGGACAAGAGGATGGGGATAAAGATGGATAAACTCACCATCACAATATGGGGTGGTTCTTGCAGTTGGGATTATAGGCAAGCGCAACCATGCCCAGCTCACCTCTGAACATGCTTGCATTGTCTCACACCATGCATAAGCTTTTGGGGGATACCTCATATTCAACCCCTAACAATATACTTCTTGATGTTTTTCTGTGTGTTTACATGTATGAATGTACGTGGCAGCTATTTTTGTTATCAGAACAAGAAAGTTAATTAATGCAAAAAGAAAAAGAATTCAGGGAATAAAAAAGGAGTTGGCTGTCTAGCTTAATAAATTCTCCAATAACCGAAACTTAAAAAAATAGATATAGGGTGATAGGGTAAGTGTAGGACACTGTGGAAATGCACTGGAAGGCAACAACCTTAGGCTTTTGGGACAGGGGAGTGAGTGGTGGGTATCATGAAAAGAATCAGTGACATCAAAGCTGAAATCTCAAAATCTGATGTCAGCCAGCTTGGATGTGAGAGATGAAAGAGGAAGAAGAGGATTAGACACTGAGTGAAAGTGTTATGTTTAGGAGACTTGAATATGCCATTCCAAAATATGCCACTTTAACATTAGAATTATTTGAAGTTGAAGGCAATTGAGAAGCAGATATAAGAAGATACCTGCTTCCTACCATTTATCTAAAAGCAGGACATAACTTTACAAAAGTAAAGGTGTCCCTCCTTGCCTTTCTACCAGGAAAGACAAAAGTTGGTCACCAAAGGCAGTGTTAGACCCTTATCAACCTGGAGACAGCACCAGACAGCCATACATAATAAAATACCACTTATATGACTTCCCACAATTCACCATCCCTAGAGATCCAAGGTTCTTTTCCTTTGTTTTGTCACTTCTCTAAAAGTTTATTGCTCTTTGTTGAAGATTCCATATGAGCCTTGATTCAGAGTCACCTCTTTGAGAATTGCTTATGTCCTGGGTGTCTCCCAAGTCTGCATGTACACATTAGTCTGCTTCTGTTGGTTTTTCTTGTACTAATCTGTTTTTTGTTACATGGATCTGTCCCAGCTATAAACCATAAAAGATAGAAAATTATTTTCCTCTCCTGGAGTGCCCAAAGGACTAGAGGCAAGAAAAAACTTGTTTTCAGTGAACTGCAAATAGTTTAAATGGAAGATAATTCATGGGGAGACCTGTCATGAGAGGTGCAATAGCCATGCTGGACAGGTAAGCACTGACCAGGTAATGGAATCCCAGGAATACTAAGCAGTTTATTCTAAGTGCAGTGGATTAGATGATAGTACATATCAATTTATAAATGCCTAGATGAAGTCAAAAGCAAATATTACTGGAAAATTCCAGGGAAAAAAATTTTCTCAACCAAAAATTCAATAAATGCAAATTAAAACTACTGGGGACTGAAGCACTGACGATCAAATCCAGGGTCTCTTGCATGCTAGGTAAGTGCTTTACCACTAAGTTACATCCTAGCCTCCAAAGGGGTATTTTAAATGATTAACGAATGAATGTGGAAAAATACAGGGATCAGTCTCAAAACTTGTGAGGTCATTGTGAAATAGTCTTTCAACTACAGATGCTGAGAATATCAATTAAAATAGCCCCTTTGGAAAGTGATTTGGAAATTTATGTTGTATACTTGTCAAGTTGCTCATATTCATTGATCCATTTCTGGATCTTATGTTTTAAGACAATAATCCAAACCACGGAAAGGACTATATACATGAACTTATCTGTTACAATATTAATCTATTTCCATTATAGTATGAAATAATTAAATTGAAAGCTAATACTGCTAAATAATATGGAGCAATATTTATGATGTAAAATATACAGATATATAAATAAGCCATTAATCATGGGGAAAGTCATCAAACTCTGAAAGATATTTTACAACATAGTTGCCTTAAATCTTCAAAAATATCAATGTCATGAAAGTTAAGAAAAGGCAAAGGAATCATTCATACTTAAGAAGGTTGGAGATATAACATTAGATGTACTAAGTGATCTTGGATTGGATACTGGACTGGAAAAAAATTTCTATAAAGGATATTATTGAGATAATAATGGAACTGGAATATGGTCTGTAGATTATAGATTTGTATCAATGTTAAATTTCTTTGATTTGACCATTGTGATGTGATTATGTAAGAGAATACTCTTGTTATTTAGGAAATATACACTGAAGTATTTAGTGATAAGGGAACATGAGAAATGAAACTCAGGAAAAAAATCTGTGTAGAGAAATAGAGAAAGAATGAGAATGATAAAGCAAACAAGAAGCAAAACATTAAAAATGGGTAAATTTGGTGGAGCATATTATTGGAACTCTCAGGAAGGTAGAAATTATATTTTAAAAAGTTACACACACACACACAATGATGGAGTGAAATATATCCGAGTCATAGCAATGAAGGTGTTATGGTGATGGGATTATAGGCACCTATTTTCTTTCTGCCAAATTTTCTGTAGGTGGTTATATTTATTTCATTTTCTCATTCAATATTTTATTTTCACAGATGTTTTGTCTGAAAGTATAATCTAAATCAGCTACCTTCTAATGACTACTTGGGCACTACCTCATCTCCATAGTAGAATTGGGTATTACAAATCTACTTAATGTTCATCCAACCTCAGTTTTTGCTGGAAAATAAGAAAGTCAGTCGAAATTTTACCACCTAAAAGCACCATGTACACAGAACATCTTGATCAACTGAGGACAAAAATGACCCAACCTGGAAACTGGTCACATAGGTTTGATGTGGATGAAGTTCTCCCAACTTATTTAACTCAATAGCTATTTACCTTTAGAAACCCCTTTTGCAGTTTTTTGAAACCCTAGTTTTAGTGTGAGTACTAAAAGCAGGTGGAAATTATTATAGCTAATTACCCAAATGGTTAAATTAAAAAAAAATCTTTTTAGTTGTCGATGGACCTTTATTTTATTTATTTATTTATATGCAGTGCTGAGGATCAAACCCAGTGCCTCACACATACTAGGCAAGGGCTCTACCACTGAGCCACAAACCTGGCCCTCAAATGGTTAAATTTGACATTCCATTTGAAAACAAAATTAGAGATAGGTGTGCTCAATAAAGTAAAGGTGCATTTAGATTTAAATATTAATGATTTAATTTTTTAAATTAGACACAATGCTTCTTACATTTGCTGTAACATCAAATTGATGAGATCTGCTTAAACATGTTCACCTCTAAAAAAGGTGATACAGTAGTATGTCGCCTTCAGAATTTTTGTTATGTATGTGTACCACCTATTTTATATCTTTAAATCAACTCACATTTTCTTAAACAAATGTAATTTGTAAGGAAGCTTTAGGTCACTACTACACATTAAAGAAAATTATTGCTTGTCATAAGTAAAAGATACCACATAAATAAATACTAATGAAATCTAAATGGTGTTCTTAAATTCTAGCTGGTCCCCTAAATTTTTTTTATCAAAAAGAGATATTATCAAGTGCAGGGAAGTGTTTAAGACTTACTAACACTAAACCAGGATTTTTATCTTGGTATAATCAGAAGGACTAAGAGAATGGAAAAGGAAATTGTTTTCTCATTGTGCTTCAACATGTACTTAGCAGTTCTTCAGTACCACCTAAACTGTCAGGAGCACCAATCTTGGCTGAATCATAACTACCCTTCTTTCCCATAAAATTAATATTGTATGTCTTGCTCCCTTAGATCCATATAGAAAAATCTGCCTTATGGAAAGATTTATGGGATAGGGATGAAAAATGCAATGTCTAGCAATGAAATGCTAACCTAGGTAGCATCCTTGGGATAGTCCCAGCTGACCTGCTTTGTAATATTTCTCCATGCTGTTTAGAGTATGCATTCCTTGACCTGCCTTCTGTTCCCCTTAGCTAAGTTCATTCTGCTCTCTAACATTTCTTTGACTCCACAGAGGCTCTAGGTGGTTAAGGCTGGAATATCATCACAGAAGTGCCCATAGTGAGATGGGCCCTAATGCCAAGGATAATAAACCCAGCAGGAACACCCATTGACCTGGAAGCTGAGAGCCGGGTCAGCCCAGTTGGTCCTTGCCACCTCCAGCCAATGTTTCGAGCCAGCAGCCAGGTACTTACAACATGATAAAGATGGGGATCATAAAAGGCAATGTGCAAGTGTGAATACCTTACCATTTTGTAGAGAGTTTTCTCAGCATTGGAGGTCACGTCACCATTATCCTGCAGAAAGACTGAGCTGCCTCACTGGCTCCTGGGAAATCTTCACAGCTGTTCCCTGAGGGACATTAACCAGGGCTGCAGGTAACAATTATCCTAGGCATTTAAAATGTCCACAGCTGGTCTTGTCCTGGGACTTTATTGGTGCAAGGTGGGGTCCTGTTGCTCCCCAAGGGGTTATGAGATGCAGTCACGGAATTGAGAAGTAAGAAGGCGTAGTACACAGTAGACAGAGTCACCACTGGAGCTTCAGGGCAGGGTTAGGGAGGGTGACACAGGGTCAATTGCCAAGAAAGTGTTGGTGGCTTGGTTACACTAATTGTCATCAGTGTTTTGGGAAAACAGGCAGCCTACACTGCTGGGCCGGAAGTGCCCGCTGTCATAATTTGTAAGATAATATTTTAAGGAAACTGACTTAAAAAATCCCATGTAAATTTTCATTTAGCTTAGGTTTCTAATTATTAAATGTTAAACATTTTGATTTTTCCAGTGCATTTCTCATGGGCTGGAGTGGAATGCCTGGCTCAATTCAGCTTGTTCCTTCTTTTCTTCATTTCTCTATTTGCCTCTTGCCTTTAAAGTTATGTTTGTACATTTAAAATGGGGGATGGGATCCATGTGAGCCTAGAAATGAACAACTCTCCAACTTTGTTCTGTGTGAGGCTTCTCATTTTCAACTGATTAGAAACAAAAGTTTAAGCTGTTCCTAAAACAATGCTTATGAATGAAATAGGCTAATAGAACATTGAGTTTAAATCGATCTCAAAATATTAATGGAATAAAACTTGGATCGGTTATTCAGAGTCTAAGATAAAAATATCTTGCATATTCTGTAAGAGAGCAATTACTTGATAAGGAAAGTCACTACATTTTCTTTAAAGCCAACAGAGCCATTGTGGTGTCATTTGTAATTCTGGCAGAATCAGCACATCCTCTCCTCCCACAGGTTAAAGCTCTATGTGCTGATTCTGAGTGACAGGAACAAATGTCATTCCAGCCACCATCTCAGCACGAGGAGGACTCCTGGGCATAAAGCTGGTCCTCTCCCTTGCTGGGGTTTTGCAAAGCTTAATTAATGTTTGCAAAACACTTGGAGGACCTTATACAGAAATTACTATGTAATTGCAAAAGATTACTGTGAGGAGAAATGCTCCTAAAATTTACTGGGAGAAGAGAATTTAATTAGTAAATCTTATGCTTTACTTTGAAAATTACATCAGACAGAAGTGAATTGACTTTCCGAGTGCCAAGGAAAAAGGGAGGGATCTAAGTAGAGTGGTCTATAAATTCAAGGTATTATTAAGTTTCATGGTTCAGTTTAATTTTGAATTCATAATAGTATGAACTTAACCAACTACTTTAAAACCATTTATTACAGAGATTAAAATCTGCCGTGTATTTGATATCTGTCTCCTAAAAAGCTTAGTGATAAGGATCCTTAGTTTTCTATGAAGTTCAATCAGAAAACACACCCCATCCCCCATAATGGTAATTGGATTTACTTGGAGCTCTTTCTCCACATAGCTCTTGGATCTCTTGTCAGCTCTGCGTATTATTTTTGTGGGATTAGTTTTGGGGAAACTTCAGCAACATCAGTACTGTTTGGCATTTTATTAGTTTTTATGTTTTTCTGAAGCAGCATATCTGAGCTGAGCTTCTTTATCTGATAACATAATTTCATAATCATGAAATTTTTAGTGGTTTCCCCTCCCCAGTACATCTTCTGGCTAACGCATTGAGCAGACATTATTCTAATTAACTCATAGAATCTAGTGTTTGCAAACCCCAAATAAAGTCGACCAAGTGGTTACAGTGTGGCTTAGGGCTTTAATTCCTGAGAATTGAGTAGCTTGGCTCAGGGCTAAACTTGCTCACAGTTCCAAAGCAGCTCCTCTTACATACACAACCTGCAAGAGCTGGAGTCTAGATCACAGGGAGGAACCCTTGCCCAGGAGGTGGGACACCTATCTGACTGTGGGGAGATCATCTGGGTTGCTGCAATAAGCCAGGGTTTGCCAATGACTTTCTTTACCCAAGAAAGGCTATTCTTTCAAGACATTTCCCGTAGGCATAGGAGTTGTGGGCAGGTATGAAATCTAAGGATTTGGTTGGAGAGGAGCAAGGATATAAGGTTCTAAAAGAACATGGGCTAGGGCTGGCCATGGTGGCGCATGCCTGTAATCCCAACAGCTTGGGAGGTTGAGGCAGGAGGATCGTGAGTTCTAAAGCCAGCCTCAGCAATTTAGTGAGGCCCTAAGCAACTCAATGAGACCCTGTCTAAATAAAATACGAAAAAAAAAGGGCTGGGGATGTGATTCAGTGGTTAAGTGCTCCTGGTTATGATCCCCAGTTCCCAAAAGAAGAACATGACTAGGATGTCATGGTCATCCTATTGAAAGTTGCAGTCTCAGGTACGTTTGAGCCTCAGGGGAGAGGGTAGGCACTAGAGATACTAGCATCATAAAGGATGCTTTAGATTGGGATCCAGAGGACCCCAGAATGGAAGGAAAGACAAAATTATGAACAGGGGTATAGGATAGGCCAGAGGCAAGTTCTTCCAGTGGGAGCAAGTGATAACAACTGGTTTGCTTTTGCCCTTGCTCTATGATGCTCATGTGACTAGATCTTATCCCTGATAATAGATCTTTACTACCTTTAGTATTTTCTTTGGTGCAAACAGCAGAAGGTCTCAGAATGTTGAATTTTGACCTCCATGCCAAGAAAAGCAGCACTGGTAGAGGAACCATTCTCACCCTTTATGATCCTTTTACAAAAAGATTTGCTCTGCAAAGGACCAGCGTGTCCTTGCATTTTCTCAGCTAAGACCCATCTCCTCAATGACTCACTCTCGTTATGAAATCTCATTTTCTCCCTGTCTTTGAAACAATCTGCATTAATAAATGTTCTGCCTATTGCAATAGCCTGGGTGAAAGCATCTCCTTAACTGTCAGGTGCATTTTGTTTTTCACAAGTCCAAACTCCTTCGCTTTTTAACAGGAGGCCCTTCATGTCCAAACCTGCACCTGCGTACTCCCTTCTTGCCGCTCCTCTAGCACACCCTACACACCAGTCTCATGGTCTATTTGCATTTTATCACATAAGTACTATAGGGACAGAATGATATAATGCCTTTCTTCACACATAACTGACATATATAGCTGACACTTCTATAACAATGGACAGGTTAACAAGAAGAAAGCATAATGAATTTATTTAAATCAAAGTTTTAGTGACACATGAGCCTTCAGAAATGAAGACCTAAAGACCCAAGGAAAACTATTTTCATGTTTTGGATTGTTGAAGAATAGCCAGCTGTGTGGAAATGAGATTGGACAAATGGGTGTGATCTAATGGAAGTAGATTGAGGTAGAAAACTTAAGTTCTGGCTGCTCAGGTGCCTCTTAGCCTCTTCACGTGGTACTCCTTACTCCTGGGTGTGAGGCAGGATCCCTCTAAAATGAGCATCTCCAAGGGAGAAGAGAGAAAGCAACCTATCATGGTTTAATGACTGGTTGGCTTGGGGGAAGAGGGGTTCTAATTTCTCTGACCAATCTTCGGGAAGAATAATTTTAGTTTCTATGACTCACTTTAGACGAATATAGCAGTGTGTGTGTGTGTGTGTGTGTGCATATATACCAGTAATTTTGTTGTTTTTTATCATTATCAAGTGCGAATGTACATGACTATATGTGCTATACTTTTATATGAATGGCAGCTTAGTAGGTTTGTTTACACCAGCATCACCACAAACATGAATCATACCTTGCACTGCCACATTATGATGGCCACTAACATTGCTAGTTGATAGGAATTCTTCAGTTCTACCATAGAGGGTCTTATGGGACCACTGTTATACATATGGTCCATCATTGATGAAAACTTTGGAATTCAGCACACAACTATAGTTTTACCTTGGCTTTCTATTCTGAAGCCTCCTGTGTCACATAAAACTTTGATTAAATAAATTTATTATGCATTTCTCATATTAATCTGTCTTTTGCTACAGAGGTGTTTGGCCATGACCCTTATAATGCAAGAGAAGAAAAAATATTACCCTTTCACCCCAAAACTATATTATAAACCCCCTCCTCACTGACTTGCCTTGAAGGAGGTAAAACCAATGGGACTGTGAGCTACATGATGCCTGGTGACCAGACACTTAGTGAGTGTTTACTGAAGAAAACCTGCTTGATTAATGGTTGGAGAGTGGACAGCTATGGTAATACCCGCCTCTGTGCTGTTCACATGGAAATGAGCATTGCTACTGTTCTCATTTGATTGATAGCACTCACCCTTTACAGATTGGTAGTGCTAATTAAATGTCAAAGGGACTAAATCGCAGAGTGCATTGTCTCCTAATTAAAGGGAGAGAGCAATTGAATTAACTGATCTGGTAATTGTTCAAAGTGACCAAGCTGAGTCCTTAGAGTCACCATTTCCTTTTTTCACTGGGTTCTGGATTATAGCTGGGAGGCAAGCATTTCAAAGTCAAATGAGGCCTGGCAAAGGAAACTTTGGATTCCCTGAATTAGAAGATCCCTCCTTCCTCTCTTGCCCCTCATTATCTACCCTTCTCTTTCTTCTCTTTTACACTTGAGTTCAAACTTTTCCAACTTTCTATCATCACCACACAAGTTATTTTTATAATTTCTGCCATATCTATGTGCCTCTAATATTTAATGTGGTTTACACACAAAAAAGTAAACTTTATATGACTATCTTAAACAATAACCAGTATTACTTGTCATGAGTCAAAAATGCACCTGAAAAATAAAGAACAAGGAATTCTTGGCTTCTGTCCTGGAGAACAACAGCTCCACCTTTACAGAGCAGAATTCTAAAAGGGCTCTTCCTTGGACCCTGGCTGCCTCTATAGGCTCCCCCTCTGGATTATCTGCTTGCTTTGTGTAAGTCCAAAAGATGTGTTTGAAATTATAATCTGGATCCTAATTGAAACAAAGCAGTTTATAGATCCTGAATGAACACCAGCTATCTCCATGGTCTCTATAATGCATTTGAGTGACATTGCTCCAGTTTCCACATGGAAATGTTTATTACTTTGTTGATCACTCTGTATCAAATAGGAGTTCCTAATTTTTCACTTGCATGCCACAAACCATTCTAAGTAACATCCTCCTGATTTTATTTTCCAGCCCTTTAGAACACTTCAGATGCTTTGTTCTAGGATCCTATGTCCCTTTAACATCATGCAACTAGAATTTGGAACTGACATTTAGTAAGCACATCCTTTTTTTTTTTTTTTGTAAGCTCCTCTTTTAAGGTAAATTGCAAAGTCTATCTCTATTAATCTCCTTAACAACCTTGACAAATAGGTGTCGTGATCTCTATTTTACAGATGTAAAATGTATTTTAGATGTATTTTAGAGATGTAAAATAGATGTAAAATAGAGATATAATGCTAAACATTATAAAGCTCGAGATTCAATTGCCCAGTCATTCACCCCTACTCTGTGCTGCCTCTGTGAAACCATTGGGAGTTTCTTCAGCAGTTCCATTATGGCTGCATGGCTATGAGATTCCTACTTGCTATATTCCTAGTGATAAAAATCAAACCAGTTACACCTGTGACTCATTTTCAGTTTGGGCTTCCTATGACCATTTCATCCTGAGATGGCAGACAAGTTTCATCTAAATGCCAAAGTCAAACAATAAGCAGAAGCTGCGTGGAACTCTGCTTAGAAAGACTGGGGGTTGGCAGGAAAAGATGATTAATTGAAAATATCTCCCATAGGCTGTGAAGCAGGGAGTAACAGCACAAGCACTGAGTATTTTCCATGCTTGATGCATCTTTTCTGGAATTACTTATGTGTTCAGTTATTTCCCTCTTAACATTTACTTGCTCCATATTTTCTCCTTTTATTCGTGGCTTAGCAATAGTGTTTTGGTTTCATACTACTTCTTTGGCCACCTAAGTTTTAAAATTTGAATCCACTTATGTGAAGGTGCTGGAAAACTTATTTATCTTCTATACATAATCCAGTGTTATCTATATATGTAAGGTGATAGCAAATAAACTAATTCAGGTACTTCACAGAAACTGCCAGTAGGACTACATGCCTGCATTAGATTTTATTATATATTAAAAATAAATCTCACAAAACACTTAATAAGATTTTACCATTTTTTGTGCTTATGATTGCTAATTCCAAAATTGCCTCTTCCTAAACAAATCTAATATTAAATGGACTACATAATCCATTTTCAATTACATAGATAAAATTTTCCCAAGTTGGAAGACTAGCTTGAGGGTTTGAAAATAACAAGTTGTTTGTCTTAAGAATTTCACTGTTAACTTCTTGGCTAGAATTCAATACAAGTAATTTTTAAAATTAATCTATTTTTTTTTTTTTTTGGTACTGGGGATTGAACCCAGGGGCACTCCACCACCACTGAGCCACATCCCCAGCCCTATTTTATATTTTATTTAGAGACAGGGTCTCACTAAGTTGAGATTTGCTTGATTTGCTTAGGGCCTCACTAAGTTGTTGAGGCTGGTTTTGAACTCGGGATCCTCCTGCCTCAGCCTCCCAAGTGCTGGGATTACAGGAGTGCACCACCTCGCCCGGCTCTAATCTATGTTTTTTAAAGCTCCTTCCATCATTTTTTTCCTTTTAAAAATAAGGTGGATCCCAGATATCAGTTTATAAGGGACTTCTAAACCAATAACTGAGATGGTCATGTTTTCTCTTTTTCTTTCTTTCTCTTTTCTTTTGAGAAGATCATGTATTCTAATATGCATACAAAAATTTTTTTTAAAAAGTCATTCCAGGTAAATGACTTTTAAAAAATGGTAAGTATAAGATACATTTGGCAGGAATGATGGGAAAACATACATGTAGTATTCTTATAGTTAAAAATTCTTGATTTATTGTTCATTAGAATGGAAAAGCACAGTATTATTTTCCTACGAAAAAACCATTAGAGCTGGGCAAAGTGACATACACCTGTAATCCCAGCTACCGAGGACACTGAGGCAAAAAGACTTCAAGATCAAGATCAGCCTGGAACCTTAGCCAGACCCTGTCTCAAAAGAAAATTTAAAAGGGCTGGGGATGTAGCTCAGTGGTAGAGTGCTTACCCAGCATTCACAAGCCCTGGGTTCAATCTCCGGTACTACAAATGAAAAAACAAAATAAAACCTCTTTCATGTTATTGAATGAATTAAGTTCTAAGAACTGTTTCATCCATGTGAGTGATCTGTAGCTAGAATATTCTGTTTAGCATTTACATACTGATTCTTGGTTAAAAAAAAAAAAGTTGGTTCTGGAAGCCAAATTTACCTGCTTCAAATTACAGTATTTTCTTTGAGACTTTTGCTTTTCTCAAGCGCCCCAACTAAAGGCACATAAAATAAGAGCAAGCACAAGTCATGTGGCACTCTCAAGAGAATATTCATTTTAATTGCATTGATCTTACTTCATAAGGTTAAATACAATTGTTCCCCAAGTAATATATCATTTTTATTGAGGTTAATGTTGAGTCAAGATCTAATTTCAGCAGCTTCTTAAAGTTATTTGAACTGTTTCCTCTAGTCACATAATGATACTTATTGTTCACATGAAATTCCAATTCATAATATTTTACTTCAGTCATTTATAGTTGGATGTACTTTTAATAAATATTGTGATTCAAAATGGGTATACATGCTATGTAAGTAAAGAAACTTCAGAAGACTTCCATTTATGAATATGCCAAATGTGCAAATGTGCCCTTCCCCCCCCAAAAAAAAATTTTTGGACTTTTTTAAAAATTTTAAAAAAAAGAGCTTCACGTCCTTTGACACTCTTCCTATCAAGAGATGAAGTCTATATCTAACCCCTTGGATTTGGGTAGGTTTTGAAGGCTTCAACAATAGAACTCAGCAGAAGTGACACTAAATGACCTATGATGCTGGGATACAAAGGACCATGCAGTTTCTTTGCTGGAATACCTGATCTTAGAGTCCTAAGTCACCAGGGAAGAGGCTCAGGAAAGGTCGCCCTGATGGGAATAGCCCATGGACGTTTTCCAGCAAACATTCTTGGTGGAGTAAGGCCAGCCCTTCCTGTCACCCCCACAATGCACCAAGCATGAGTGAAGAAGCCTCCAGATGATTCAGTCCTGTGAATCACCCCCGACATCCAGGGCTTCTCAGCTGAGACCTCAATGTCATGAGGCAGAGACAAGCCATCCTCACTGTGCTCTGTCTGGATTCATCGCCCTCAGAATCCATGAGCATGAAGAAAGGTGGGTGTTTCATGTGTCTACATTTTGGGACCACTTGTTATTTAGCAATGGATAACTGAAGCATTACTTGGTGCCTGAAAAGATGGGTATTTTCATAATAAAACTTAAAACATGGCATTGATTTTAGGGCTACGCAGCTGATAGAATGGACTTCAAGGACAATGAGGCAAAGTATTTAAGGAAATTGAGAGAAATGTTATGGGAAGTTGAGGGAAAGAGGACCCTTGCTAATGTTAGTGGAAAATTTGATAATACTGTCACCTAGGATAATATAGAAAATAGGAGATAATATAGAAAATAGGATAACTCAATGATCTAGAAGGTTTTTTTTTCTTTCCTTGTTTGTTTTGGTGTTGGGGATTGGTACTGACATACTAAGAACCTGCTCTGCCCCTGAACAATACCATCAAGACCTAGAAAAATAGATTTCTGTGCAGAATATTGAAAATATCTCTTGGCTCCATCTCTGCTTCTAATAAAATATGCAGGAGCAGTGAACTAAAGAATAGAACTTAACAAATGCAACAGGCACATGTGAGTTTTTCTAGCTAGCAGAGTTCTCTACATAAGAAAGGACTTCAAGGGAAAGATCAAGTCCTAGATGATATCGGGAAAATGTAATCTCAGGGGAAAAATGTTATCCAGAGTGTGACTTCTAAACCTTTGTTTTGATCCCACAGAATTTTAAGATGGGTCTCACAGACTCTTTTCAGGCTTCTGAGGATCTTAAAGGTGTGCCTTGCAGACACACTCCATTAAATATAGGCATTGTA
The DNA here is from genome assembly GCA_020662805.1 of Glaucomys volans. Taxonomy (NCBI): domain Eukaryota; kingdom Metazoa; phylum Chordata; class Mammalia; order Rodentia; family Sciuridae; genus Glaucomys; species Glaucomys volans. The sequence goes on from JAJEJO010001949.1 coordinate 138,248, forward strand.
AGAGAAACATGAATGAACAAATTTAAGAGCCCTAAGGGGATTGTTCCCTAGCAGCCTCAGAGGAGACCCAACAGGGAGAAAGACTCCCTAGCAGAGATTTCTAGGTATGACTAATGAAATGTAACATAAATGGATACCCAGAAATTCACTGTTTTAGTCATCTTTTTTGCTGCTGTGACCAAAAGAGCTGACAAGAACAATTAGAGGAGGAAAAGTTTATCTGGGGGCTCACAGTTTCAGAGGTCTCAATCCACAGGTGGCTGACTCCATTTGTCAGGGCCCTGAGATAAGGACTGACATCAAGGTGGAAGAGTGTGGTGAAGGAAAGCAGATGAGAACATGGCACTTAGGAAGCAGAGAGAGAGCCCTCACCATGGACAAAATAAAAATCCCAAGACAAACCCTCAGGGACCTACCTCCTCCAGGCACACCCTACTGGCCTACAGTTACCATCCAATTAATCCCTATCTGGAGATTATGCACTGATTAGGGTAAGGGTCTAATAACCCAATCATTTCACCTTTAAACATTCTTGCATTGTCTCACACATGAGCTTCAGGGGCACACCTGATAGTTAAACCATAATACTCACATAAAATTTTAAAAAGTTAATATCAGCTTGGAATGAAAGGGACATAAACAGCTTAAAGTAAAAGGAGGTCTTTAGAACCCTGAACTCGTATGGGTAGGAAGAATATTTATCAGATATATAAATGGGTTATTTCTTTTAGAAGCAGAAGGATGACACAGGAAGTAAAACCAAGACCCCAGAGGGTAGAGCCTAGAGTTACTGTGAAACATTTCTAGGAAGTCCCTTCTCGAGGATTTGACGCATGGGCATGACTGATTTCAGAATTTCTATGGACCTGTGGCTGCCATGTGCTTTCTAGTTTCCTGTTGTTTAATCAAGAGTGTCTCTTGCTATTGATCTGTGCCTGTCCTGCCCTCGTGTGTTGGATGTGTTGGTGTGGGGAGGACAGATAATTTCTCTCTTCAGTTCATGAGTTTTCAGATCATATCTGAGGGATTACACCCAGGAATCTCATCCACATCTGAACCTTATTTAGATTAAAAAATCCTGGGCCTTAAACCTGAGTATGATATTATAAAAGGATGGGACTTTGGGGGGTTCCTGGCACATATATTTTGTATGTGGAAGGGGTGTAAATGCTTCTGGCCCATAAGACAATTGTGGAAGTTTTCTAAAATTTGATCATGAACTCCTTAACACTTTTCTCATTAAGAGGTGACATCTTATAGACTGAATGTTTGTGCCCCACCCACCCAAATTCATTTGTTGAAACTAATCCCAATATGATGGTGTTTGGAGATGGGGCCTTTGACAAGTGATTGGGGTCCCTATTAGATTAGCTCCCCCAGTATGCTCCCTTCCCTCCACCCCCACACACAGGAAGAGGTCATGGGAGCACCATGCAGTGAGAAGGCAGGGCCTAAGGGTCCAGATGAGACCTGGAAATGAAATCTACCTTGCTGACATCTTGATCCTGGACTTCTAATCTTCAGAGTTGTGAAAAATAAAATTGTGTTGTTTGTGGGCTGGGAGGTAGCTCAGTGTAGAGTGATTGCTTAGCATGTATGAGGCTGGATTTGATCTCCAACACTGAAAAAAGGGGAGAGAAATGAAAAAGAGCAAAAAGAAAGAAAGAAAAAAATTGCTAGAACCACTCAGTCTATGGTTTTTCTGTCGTAGCCCTACAGGACTAAGTCACTTTGGTTAGGAGCTGGAGCCAGATGAAGGTTTCCTTATATGGGGGCTGGGGCTTGCTTGGTTTGTGCTTCTTACTGATGCCAAAGGAGAGAGCATCCAGGCTTTCTTAACAGCTTGTCCATATATGGGGCAGAAATGGAAGGGAGAGTCATCAGCAATCAGACATCAGAAATGGGCAAGACTTTTTATTACAAAAGCACACTTAATGAAACCATTTAATTTAAGTCGGGAATAAGATAAGGATGTCCTATACTTTAATACTTCAATCGAACCTATTTAACATTGAACTTAAGGTCCTAGAAAAGACAGATACTTCTTTACCAACCTCCCTTCCCTGCAAAAGTGTAAAGATTGCAATGGAAGAAGAAGCCTGAAAATTTGCAAGCAAGCACTGTTGAAGTTTAGGTGGGTGAATTTGTCTTACCAATTATCTATCATAAAGCTATGATAATTAAAAAGGAAAAGAAATCCTACAAGTAAGAAAACCACAAAAGAATCAATAGAAAAGGACAAAGGATTGGAACAGGGAATTTACCAAAGTAGAAGCAGAATAAAGAAAAATATGAAGATATTTGCACTCAGTAAACAGGGAAATGGATAGAAAGGCACAATGAGAATTCATCTATACCAATAAAAGCAGAATGCTCAATGCATTGATTTGTGAAAAATTGGAAATAACCCAAATGTCCATCTCCAAGAAAATGGTTAAGTAAATTGGGTATCTTCTTGCAATGGAATAATACTCAATGCTTAAAATAAGTAAACATGCTACATGTATCCTGATATATCAAGTAAATATTAAAAACAGTATCGAACAAAATAAGCAAGTCCTTCTATAAGAATACCTACAAAATGATATAATTTATTTAAGAATGTAAAACTTGAAAAATAATAGTATATCTTATTTACAGATACAGACATATGTTGTAAAAAGTATAAAATATTCATGGAAGTGATAAATGCCAAATGCAAGATGGTAGTGATCTTTGGAATAGATAGGGAAGGAAACACATTGAGGAAAAGGACACAGGACACTTCATTCAAAATCTTTGCTTCATTTCTTATAAAAATATCCGAATCTAGGGTCTGATAAAACTAGATACTCAGTATGTGATGTATGTTATTTTGTTCCATATACTTTCTATAGCTTCAAAGTATTTTATATTAAAAAGGAAAAATGGTTTGGGACAGCATTCTGACTTGGCTAAAAATAAATCACTTCTTGAATATCTCTAACAATATTTGTAAGAGGTTTCTCCTCTTCTACTCCTAAGATTCCACAGCAGTGCAAAACATCAAAAGATATTTATGGTTGTAAAATACTGATAACGATTAGACTGGGGTTGTAGCTCAGTGGTAAAGGGCTTGGCTAGCATGAATGAGGAACTGGGTTTGATTCTCAGCACCACATACAAATAAATAAAAATAAATAAAGGTCCGTCAACAACTAAAAAATATTTGGTGAAAAAAATTCTGATAACAATGGAATACAAGTATTCCTATATACATGTTCCTTTGCTAGCTAAATCAAAGGCACAAATGTTTTTTATTCACCAAACATTTAGAGTATGTCTACTAAACCAGTTACTGTCATAGATTCTGGGCACAATATGATAAATAAAATGTGGCTTTGACTTTAGGCACCCAGCATTCTGGCACCACACTTAAATAGACAATTATTATAAATCCATGGTACATGTGGATGGAGGTTTACACAAGGCACTCTGGAAGCAGGTTGAAGCAAACCTTTCTCAGGGAGAGGAAAGAGCATTGGGTAAAACAAGCAGGAAACAGGCAGAGGAGAAGGACATTCATGTCAGAGGCAACATCACATACAAAGTCCTGGTGGAGTAGGAAAGTACAGCATAGATGGCTTCCTAGGAACCTGGGGTCTGGAGCCCAGGACTCCAGAGAGACAGGACTGAAGAAGGATTCAGAGCTCAGGTCACAAATGCACAGCATGCAACATCCAAGAGTTTAGACTCCATTCTGGGGAATATGAGAGAGTCACTGAAGGATTTTCAGCAGGAGAGGAGTAGGAAAAAACAACTGTGGAACTCTTGCTCTAAGAAGTCTACACTTGTAAGTGGTCTGTTTCATGAGCTGGACTTAACAGGGTGCCCTCAGAAAAGGTCTTTGAAATGTTCCAACCCTCCTCAGTCATCTGTTCTGTTCAAAATTCCTCCTTCTGCCCTGGATGAAAGGTTAGGTTAGGCAGGCTTCCCAGTTTGTTTGTGTGTGTGTGTGTGTGTGTGTGTGTGTGTGTGTGTGACTCTGAAAGAAATAAAATCTCCAATTAGTCTAATAATCGCATAACTCCAAATCTAATTTCCCTCAACTTCTCAGCTGAACCCTCTTCCAACTTGGGAAGTGAAGCAAGAAGATGAGATGTGGTTTTCCTTGAGGCACATATTTCTGGATTACTGTCAACTAATTTGGATCCTTCCAAGGACATGTGGTAGAGGGAGATAATTGGAGTAAGGTCTAATTTGATTGATGCAGTTAAGATTGAAACTGACCAGGCACGGTGGTCCCTCCTGTAATCCCAGCACTTGGGAGGCTGAGGCAGGAGGATCGTGAGTTCAAAGCCAGCCTCAGCAATTTATCAAGGCTCTAAGCAACTCAGTGAGATCCTGTCCCTAAATAAAATATAAAATATGGCTGGGGATGTGGCTCAGTGGTGGAGTGCCCCTGGGTTCAATCCCCAGTACCAAAAAAAAAAAAAAGAAAGAAAGAAAAGAAAGATTGAAACTGGTAGGGAACAATCAAGAACATGAAGAGGGGCTGGGGCTGGGGATATAGCTCAGTTGGTAGAGTGCCTGCCTCGCAAGCACAAAGCCCTGGGTTAAAAAAAAAAGAACATGAAGAGAGGGCCTACAGAATGGGAGAAAATCTTTGCCACCTGCACCTTAGATAGAACATTTATCTCCAGGATGTATAAAGAACTCAACACCAAAAAAACCAAATAACCCAATAAATAAATGGGCAAAGGAACTGAACAGCACTTCACAGAAGAAGAAATATGATCAGTCAACAAATATATGAAACAATGTTCAACATCACTAGCACTTAGAAAAATGCAAATTAAAACTACACTGAGATTTCATCTCACTCCAGTCAGAATGGCCATTATCAAGAATATAAGTAACAATAAATATTGGCAAGGATGTGGGGAAAATGTTCATTCATACATTACTGGTGGGATTGCAAATCGGTGCAACCCCTCTGGAAAGCAGTATGGAGATTCTTCAGAAAACTTGGAATGGATCCACCATTTGACCCAGTTATCCCATTCCTCAGTTTATACCTAAAGGACTTAAAATCAGCAGACTACAGTGGCACAGCCACAATAATGTTCATAGCAGCTCAATTCACAATAGCTAAGCATGGAACCAACCTAGGAGCCCTTCAAATAGATAAATGGATAAAGAAAATGTGGTACATATACACAGTGGAATATTCCTCTGCAAAGAGAAGAATGAAATTATGGCATTGCCTGGTAAATAGATGGAACTGGGGACTATTACACTAAGTGAAATAAGCCAATCCCAAAAAAACAAAGACCGAATGTTCTCTTTGATATACTGATGCTGACTCACAACAGGGACAGGTAGGGAAAAGTGGAGGTTCACTGGATTGGACAGCGGGGAATGGGGGGTAGGAGAGGATGAGAAAGGGAAAGACAGTAGAATGAATCAGACATAACCTTCCTATGTTTCATGTATGAATGTACATGTACATGACCAGTGTAATTCCACATCATGTACAACCACAAGAATGGGAAGTTATACTCCATGTATGTATGATATGTCAAAATACATTCTACTGTCATGTATAACTAAAAAGAACAAAAGAATGAAATCATAAAAAATAAAAGATTGGAGCTGGTGTTCCCTGGGCATGGCAGGAGTCCAACCCTGGCTTTGTTCTCGCCCATTCCTCAGGCATCTTGCCCCAGGGCCCTCAGACTACCGTTCACTTGTCACAGGCAGTGCCTTTCTTTTGTTCTTTCTCCTCCTCCTCCTCCTCCTTCTTCTTCTTCTTCTTCTTTTTTTTTTTTTTTTTGGTACTGGGATTAACCCAGGGGCACTCAACCACTGAGCCACATCCCCAGCCCCTTTTGTATAATTCTCTTTAGAAACAGGTTCTCACTGAGTTGCTGAGGCTGTCTTTGAACTTGCCATCCTCCTGCCTCAGCCTTCCAAGCGTCTGAGATTATCAGCTTGCACCATCGTGCCCAGCAGCAGTGCCTTTTTTCCAGCTGGCTATTTGCTTCCCCCATGTGGGGAAGCAAACACCTTTAACTGGTAGAGATGATGGGCAGTTATATCTATTTTCTGCTTCCTCATGAAGATCTAGACAGAGCTTCTAATCTTTAAATGCTCCAGATGTGAGTCATTCAGGAGTCACTCTGATATTATTTGCATTTCAGAGAATGTATATCAAACTCATTAAAATCCCTTGAATTCCTCTTACTCTTGTCTGTGGTGAGGGAGAAGCACTCATCCTCCACCTGTTGGTCATAAACTAACAAATTAGCATATCCACAGCACACCCAGATCCCTCTCTAGACCCTTTCAACTTACCTTTTTCTGTACCCTCCAGGGAATTGACAGGCTAATAATGACAAACTAGTTTTCCCATCTCTCAGTGTGACTTGCTTGTGTGAATGGTTTGGAACAGAGCTTGTCAAACTATGGGCCATAGACCAAATCTGGCCTGCCAGCTGTTCTGATATATAAAGTCGTACTGAATACAGACATGCTCATTCATTTGTATATTGTCTGTGGCAGCTTCCATGCTCTCATGGCAAGACTGAGTAGTTGCAAAAGAGACCATGTGGCCTGCAAGTCTAAAATATTTACCATCTGGCTCTTTACAGGGAAAGTTTGCTAACCCTTGGTTTAGAAATGCACTCTTCAATATGGTAGCCTCTAACAATGTGGCTATTTAAGTTAAAATTAAATTAAAATGTATTTCCTTGGTCCCACTAGCTACATTTTAAGTGATCAATGTTTACATTTGCCAAGTGTTGCTGGGTCAGGCAACAGATATATTTACATCATTGCATAAAGTTCTATTGACTAGGGTTGACACAAAATATTAATTTAGTGTGTCAAGGTACTTGGTAACAGTGGTATTTTTGTTGACCTTTTGACTTTAACCAGAAATAAGAAAAAGTACTATTTTAAACATTCTGTTACACTGTTATTCATATAATTACTCTTTTAATCCTCTCAGTGCCCTTGCAAAATAAGGCACCTATTTATAGTTGATAAAATGAATGACCAGTATGTAAGTTGGTTTCCATTACTATGATCAACGTACATGACAGGAATAGCTTAGAGGAGGAAATGTTTATTTTGGTTCACAGTTTCAGAGGTTCAGTCCATGGTCAGTCACCTCCATTGCTCTGGGCCTGAGTTGAGGCAGAACTTCGTAACAAAAGGACTGGCAGAGGAAAATTGCTCAGTTCATGATAGCCAGGAAAAAGAGAGAAAACCCTGTTCAACAGGGACAAAATATATACCCCAAAGGCACCCCCCAGTGACCTACTTCCTCCATCCACACCAGTTGCCACAGTTACCACCCAGTTAATCCATTCAATCAGGTTAATCCACTGATTAGGCTATAGCTCTCATGATATAATAATTTCACCTCTGAACATTCTTGAATTATCTCACATGTGAGTTTTTGGGGACAGCACATATCTAAACCATAATAGGGGAGTAAAAAATAGGAAACATCATAGGATAACATTTTCCTTTTAGAAAGAGCACTTTGGTGGCATTATATAAAATAAGGTTAGATGTGACACTGAAGGCATGATGTCATTTAGCACATTAATATGATAGTCTAGGTAATGGATAATGAATGTGTAGTAATATTCTAGGGCTACCATTACAAAAATATGTCAAACTGGGTGGCTTAAGACAACAGAAATTTATTGTTTCATAATTCTTGTAGAGCCATCCTCCCTCTGAAGAATAGGGAAATATCTTCCCTTACTTCTTTTAGCTTTTAGTAGTTTCCAGTATTCCTAGGCCTGTAGTAGCATCACTCCAATCTCTGCCTTCATCATCACCCATTCTTCCCCCCTGTGCATCTGTATATCTGTGTCCAAATTTCCCTCCTCTCATAAAGACACCAGTCATTGGCTTAGGGTTGACCTTAATCCAGTATGATGTAATCTTAACTTGATTACCTCTGTAAAGACCCTATTGCTAAATAAGATCACATTCCCAAGTACAAACCCCCAACCCAACCTTTGGGGGACAAAATTCAACCCACTACAGAAGTCAAGAACTAATTCAGAGGCAAGGTGATGGAGGGACGAGGAAAGAGGGAAGTGAAACTTTAAAAATGAAATTAGTTGCACTGTATGAGCAGTTCTGATACTTTGAGAAGTCTAAAATAATTTACAGGATTGAGGCTACAGTGACCTACAAAAGAGAAAATCTAAAATGAATAAAACCACTCTGGGGTGAGAAAAAGACGTTGTTTGATGCTGTGGGCCACCTAAGCACAGATTTTCATTCAGAAAATGTTTGGCTAGAGATACCGATTTAGGGATGAGTTTGATCAAGAGGGGTGTTAATAGTGAGGCTGAAGAGAGAGGGGTGAACAAACCTTGGGGCACAGAGATGTTTGATGGATGGTAGAGAAAGAGCTGCCCAAGAAAGGAACAGGGAATGATAAACTGTGTTAGTCAGCTTTGCATCACTGTTGCAAAACACCTGAGAAAAATAGAGAGGAAGAAGAGTTTATTTTGGCTCAGGATGTCGGAGGTTTTAGTGCACTGTTACATGGTGCAGTTTGCTTTTAGAACTGTGGTGAGTGAATACCATGGTGGAAGCACATGGCAGAGGAAGCTGCTTACCTCATGGTGAGAAAGAGAAAGGAAGGGGCTAGGGTCTCAGTGAATCCTTCAAGGGCACACCCCTACTCCTTCTAACTAGTCCCCATCTCCTAAAGTTTCCACTACCTCTCAGTAGCTCCACCAGCTGGGGATCAAACCTTCAACACACAAGCCAGTGGGGTACAGTCCAGGTATAAAGTATAACAGATGCCAAGAAAGCTGAGAAGAAAACCAAGAGGCAAGAATGTTATGGAAGTTAAAGGGCAAAAGCATTTCTAGAAGAAAGAAGTAGTTAACAGTGTCATATGCTATATTACTCCAATTAATAGGAGGAATAGAAATATTGATTGGACTTGGAAATTCTGATGAAATTGGCATGACCACTGGGGTCAAGAGCAGTTTGGAGTGAATTGAGGGGCTAATGCAAGGGAACCATGTGGATAAAGTAAATGGAACCAAGCCATCAAGAAGCTTGTCTATGGAGGAAAGCAGTTTAAATAATAGCTGTACATTAATGTAAGAGCAAAGGAGATTTTTGTTTTGCTTTGTGATGCTTATTTAAGATGGGAGATATTTGAGTCTATTTAGATGCTGAGAGGGTGGGGTCAGTATATGGCAAATATAGAGGAATCTGGAATGAATGAGGATTAATGATGTAGCAAGCTCTATGAGAAAGAAGGAAGGAGGGATTGAGAGTGAGGATTTTGACAGGAGGAGAGACATATGTTCCCACAGAGATGGAATGAAAGCCAAATTGGGAAGAGTGTCTGGTAAATTTAGGAGAATGGGGCAGAAATTTGAAGAAGTACTTACCTGATGGACCCTACTTTTTTTTTGGTTATATGTAAGTAAAGCCATCAACAACAATAAATTTAAAGAGTTGCAAGAAATACTTTTCTTCCTTTATGTCACTGATAGATTCTTTAGTATTGGAAAATTTGAGATTGAAATTATTTTTATTATCACCCCGTCTTAGTCAGCTATTTTGCTGCTGTGACTAAATGACCCGGCCAGCACAACTGTAAAGGAGGAAAGGTTTATTTGAGGGCTCATGGTTTCAGAGGTTTCAATCCATAGACAGCTGGCTCCATTCCTCAGGGCTCGAGGTAAGGCTGAACATCATGGTGGGAGAGGGAAGCAGCTCACATCACGGTGATTAGGAAGGAGGGAGGGAGAGGGAGAGAGAGAGAAAGAGAGAGAGAGAGAGAGACAGAGAGAAAGACTCCACTTGCCAGATACAAATATATACCCAAAGCCACACCCTACCACTTCAGTTACCATTCAGTTAATCCCTATCATGGGATTAAATCACTGATTGTGTTAAGACTCTCACAAACCAATCATTTCTCCTCTGAACCTTCTTGCATTGTCTTACACGTGAACTTTTTGGGAATACCTCACATCCAAACCATAACACAATCATAAAAACATGAAAGACTGTTTGAATCATTTTGGATGCTCCTGAAATTCATCACCCATCATTTTCTCCAAGAGATTTATTTCCATCCCTCTTACTTGTTTGAATTACTATTACCACTATTGCTCAAATTGGTTACTAGGAATTAAAGTGTAGGGAGGTTCAGCTGGTTATGGTCAACCACAAGTTCCCAAAAGAGTTGGACCTTAGCTAGGAAACTTATTTTATTACTATTTCTCACAAGTGATGGCTTTATTTCTCATTGAATGACAGTAATATGGCCCCACTAGAGACACAGAAAAATGGGTTCTGTCTTGCTCCAAACAGTTATGAACAAATAAGATGAAGATATTAAAACTCATAAGGGTTTGACTGTGTAGAGTGGCACACACTTGTAATCCTGGCAATTTAGGAAGGTGAAGCACGAGAGAGAGTTTGAGGTCAGTGAGACCCTGTCTCAAAACAAAAAATAAAGGGCTTAGGATATAGCTCAGTGGTAGACCACCCTTGGGCTCAATCTCCCTTACCCTAAACAAAATAAAACAAAAAACTTACGAGGATTAGATAATATAAAAGATGACAAAACTGTGGTGTTAATGTACTCAATATGATAAAATAATAATCCAAATAAATGAAAGGAATTTTGGAAGGGATGAATATAAAGTTCTGTATTTTGCTTTCAAAACAATCATCATAAGAATATGTACCCTGCACACTTAAGAGTCAGGAAAGGTTTACTTGTAGTATTGGCTACAAAAGCTTATGAAACTATACTAAGCAAAATAGTAAGATGTGGTGTAGGCAAGGATAGACAGAACAGAACCCAGAAATAAACACATCTGCACATGGAAATATGATACGGAATTCCTCTCTTATCTATAGTGGGATACGTTCTAAGAACCCCAGTTGATCTTGGAAACTCTGGATAGCGCAAACCCTACACATATGATGTTTTTTTGCTATAATTTACACCTATGATAAATTATCTATCACCTATCGTAAATTGGTCCAGTTTGCTAATCATTAAAAATAAAATTAAGCAATTACAATAATATACTGCAATAAAAGCTATATGAATGTGTTCTATCTCAAAGCATCTTATTGTAATGCCCATGCCTATGTGATGGTATGATGTGACACGAATGTTGTAGGCATTGTGACAGCATGAGACTTCTGTATGAGAGTTACTTGAGCATCAGCACCACACACCTATGACAGGGAATCTGATGACCCAGATGGCTACTAAATGACCAGTAGGCACAGCATACACAGTATTGATATACTGGATGAAGGGATGACTCAATTTCTGAGTAGGATTGAGAGGAACAGTGGGAGATTTCATCACTCGACTCAAAAAGGTGTACAATTTAAAACTTGTGAAATTGTTCATTTTTGGAATTTTTACACAATGTTTTTTAACTGCAGTTGACTGTAGGTAACTGAAACCTCAGAAAGTGAAAACATGGGCAAGAAGAACTACTATCTATGGTTGAACTGGCATTGCAGATCAACAAATAAGAATTCTTCAATAGGGCTAAGGATATAGCTCAGTTGGTAGAGTGCCTGCCTCACAAGCACAAGGCCCTGGGTTCAATCCCCAGCACTGCAAAAAAAAAAAAAAAAAAAAAAAAAAAAAAGAATTTTTCAATAGATAGGGTCAATTGGTTATTTGGATTAAAAAATGGAAAGATTTTTATGCAAATACATATACATCCATACATAAAAACCAACTGTAGGTGAATCAAATATTTCAATGTTAAAGGGAAGTCAATTTTTTGAACACTATAAAAGAGTAGCTTTACCTCTAAGATATGGAAAGATTTTTTAATTAAATAAAACCACATAACTCATTATTAAAAAACTGATAAATCCAACTACACTCAAGTTAAAAATGTTTGATTATAAAAGCATCTTACAGACAGTGGAAAATGTAAGGCACAAAACTAGAAAGATACATGTAATGTATTAACATGTCAGGTTAATATGAAAAATACGTAAAGGTATCCTGTAATCAATAAGAAAGAGATTTCAACTCAATATGAAAAGCACAGAGGCATCTCAGGGAGGAAACAAGAACAACCCATAAACAAATAAAGTGATGTTTAGCCTCATTAGTAATCAAGAAAAAAACAAATTAATATCACAGTAAGGTACCATTTTATTCCCTTTAGATTGGAAAAGCCAATTAGTCGTACAATATGAAGCCTAACAAGAATGTGGAACTACAGACCTCTTAAGTGCTCTTGATGGGAATACATATTGGTAAAACGACATTGGTGAACAAATGAATATTTTCCATTAAAAATGAGCACATGCATACTCTGTGACTGTTTATGTATACACCTTAGAGAAACTCTGGGTCACATGCATAAGGAGGAGGGTGCAAGAACTGTCACAACAAATTTCAAAGGTATAAAACTAGAAACAACCCCAAACATTCACCATCAGAGAAATGGATAAATGAAGCAGCGAATATTAACACACTGTCGCAGTATGCAGGATTGTGGATGAAGATTTCAAACAATGTGGAATAAAAAAGCAAGTCAGAGAAAATGATAAACAATATTATTCTATTTGTATGGAGTTTAAGAATGGGATAATACGTGCAATATATGGTTTAAGGTTATGTGTTTCATATAATAAAATGATAAGGAAATGTGAGGTCATGATAAATACAAAAAAAAATACTAGTTTGTGGCTCACAGCTGGTTTCAAAGGTATTAGAAATTTCCCACTTGTCAAGCTGTGAGAACTCCATTGTGCTCTTATTTATTTTGGTTATTCCATAGCTGTATAGGTACATGCAATTGGATATTTTGTATATATATCACAACTTAAAAAATAACTAAAAGTATACCTGTATATAAAGGATATACCCCATAATTTAAAAAATCTGTGCAATATTTGTCCTTCTGTGACTAGTTTTTTTCTTAGCATAATGTCTTCAAGTCTCATTCATGTTGTAGTATATGACAGGAATTCCTCATTCCTTTTTTATAATGATTAATACTCCATCACATACATATACCACATGATTCCATTTATATGAGGTATCAAAAGTATTCCAACCCCTGGAGGCAGAAAGTATAATGGTATTTGCCAGGGAGTTGTCGTTCGATAGATAGAGTTTCAGTCCTCCAAGATGAAAAGTGCTAAAGGTCTACCATACAACATTGTGCTCCTAGTTAACGATAGTGTAATGTTCACTTAGAATTTCATGTTATGTGTTTTTACTATAATAAAAATAAATACATAAATAAAACCAGGACATTAAAAAAGAGAATGGTTAGTGTATTCAAAGATATATATATCATACATATATATATGCATATATATATACATATATATATATATATAGAGAGAGAGAGAGAGATCAGATCATTATAAATAATAGTCTTTCTCTAAATTGTGCTCAGTTGGATATGATGCCTCAGATCCCCTCAGAGCACATTGTGGCAGGGAATGACTGCTGGAGCCTGTCTCAGGGTAATAAGTTGTTTTAGTCAGGTATTTTGCTGCTGTGACTAAAAGATTTGACTAGAACAATTTTAAAGGAGGAAAAGTTCATTTGAGGGCTCAAGATTTCAGAGGTCTTCATCCATAGACAGCAGGCTCCATTCCTTGGGGCTTGAGGTAAGACTGAACATCATGGTGGAGTGTGTGGTGGAGAGAAGCAGCTTGCATCATGTTCAGGAAGCAGAGAGAGACTCCCCTCTACAGATACAAAATATATACCCCATAGTCACACCCCCAATAAATCACTTCCTCCAGCCACACCCCACCTGCCTCCAGTTACCACCCAGTTATTCCCACCAGGGATTAATTCACTGACTATGTTTAGATTATAACCCAATCATTTCTCCTCGAAACCTTCATGCATTATCTTACATATGAGCTTTGGGGGACACCACATCTAAACAGTAACATAAGTGATCTGAATCCATCACATATAGGATGTGGGAAGGAATGTTCAGTCTGATATAAAGCAGACTGAAGCTCTCTTTAAACACATGAAGAATTGTCCTTGGGAAGAGAAAGACTTCGTGTTCCAAAGAACAAGGATGCAAAGGCTAAGGTAGGAAGTCTTTGATTTCATCCAAGTGCCCCAGAGTTCCTTAGTAAGAGAATATGATGTCTCATGGGGTCTGGTGGGGTTGGTGGGGTGGCAGGAGAGTGTGAGTCATAGTGGCTGGGAACCATCTGCTAGGAATATCATAGAAAGGCCTCTTCCAGTTCTGTGTCTCATTGACTCAATGACAATGCTTATCAATTAAATTAACAAATTATTCTACATTAAACACTGAAGTGTCAACAAGGACTCCCTCTATTCATTTTCTGTTCTGTGATGAATATTAGCTGTGACTCAGTACTTGGGGAAAATACTTCAACCTTCTTTAGAGATCTTTGTGTGAGAATCAACATGGTGCCCTGACTTGGTAGCTTTCTGGCCTCTGTAGCTGGGGCCATGTACCTTCTGCTTGGTAAACCAGGCTTCTGCATCTGTGAATCATGGAAATCCACTTCAAATTAGAATAAGAAGAAAATGTGAAATTTACCTTAAGTTTTAACAGAAATATTTCACAAAATTTAAGGGCAGGAAGCACAGTCAAACCTGATGGGATCCAGACTGAAAAAGTGATTAGGCATTCTCAATTTCTCGCTACCTTTTTGTTTCCAAATCTCTTAATCTCTGTGGCCACGTGGTCTTTTTATACTCATAAAAAGTCCATTAGCTTTATTCTTTTCTCTGCAAGTAAGTGTCCTTGCCTTTTCCACATGCAGTGCTACTTCCCAGGTCAATGTGGAAGCTTCCGGCCATTGCTAAATGTCTAAATTCCTGATGGAAAGTTTTGATTGACTGAACTTGGACCAGGTGTCCATGCCCACTCTGCATGGTCAGTGCCCAGTGGTATGTGGTGAAATGTGGTTTGAGGGTTTGCCTAGATGGGTAGGAGTTAGATCTTAGAGGAATAGAGCAGCTAATGAGCTGAGCATAGACCCCAGACATTTTCCAAAAAATCTCTAACTCATGGAGTTGTTGTAAGAATTAAAGTGTAAGATGTTAGTTTCATCTCTTGTTCTTTTACTTTGTAAATTCCAGTCCTTTTTTTTTTTTTTTTTTTTTTTTTGTGGTGCTGGGGATTGAACTCCGGGTCTTATGCATTCAAGGCATGCACTTTACCAACTGAGCTGAATCCCCAGCCCCCCAATTCTTCTTTCTGTGTAAATTAAAAAACAATATCTTTACTCCTCTGGTGTTTTTTTAATGCCCATTCTTATCATCTTTATTTTTTCCCACATTTTTTATTGGTGCATTATAGTTGTACATAATGATGGAATTTTTGTTACATTTGTACATGTACACTATGTAACAATATAATTTGAGCAATATTACTCCCCATCCTTTGATATTTTTGTTAAGATTGTTAATGTAGGTGAAAGGAATTTGTAAACTTGAAGTAAAATATAAACATATGTTACCACTATACTACTTGACTTTGGTCAAGTAACTGGAGGCATCTACAGTTGGAGTTCCCAAGTGCAGCAGATATTTTGATCTCCACTACCATTGCTTTGGTCCCCTACAGTTACCTGCCTTACCTTTGTATGTTTGTCCATTTGCAAGGTATTGGAGATATTCTGTCTCTCTTGGTCACTGATCAAGTCTGAATTAAGGACAAATTACTCATTTTCAGGTCTGAATTGGTCCAACTTCTAAAATTTGGGTTGTGCCCAATTTTCTTTGCCCTTGACTAGAGAACAAAATAAATCAATAGACAAAATGAAAGTTCAGCTACATCTCACATATGGCCAAATGCGCCTACTCTGTTGATTTGGCTCTTTCATTCCTATCAGCCATCAACTGACAAGCAATTGATTATATCTGCACAATTGTTCTGCTTTTTCAGCCACCCTAATGACTAAATTGGACCAACAGTATACTTACAAGTCACTTCTTATTTAGTCATTATTCTATAGATAAGCAATGATGGGGCAGGAACTGTTAATTCAGCTGTGTGTGTTAGACATAGTTCAGACTCAGCAGCTTAGGATGTGGTGTTGCTTGCTTAACTAACACTAATTCACATTACAGGACAAAGGCCAAAGTGTTGTTTGCTAGCACTTCAACCAAATGAAAATATCGAATAAAATAAAGCTGAGAACCACAGACATATCTGCATGTTTTCCCATTCTTAATCAATAAGCACAAATTTTAGTGATATTTTTATATTTGCATTATTAGAAATGAGTTAATGTATGTAAATGAATTTTCCTGATAATTTCTACTTCCTTTTTCAGTGCCAGAAGAAAAATTAACCACTTTTAATGGGCAATGTCTTTAAAAATACCACATAAATCTAAAGCTATTAAAATGAAAAACTTAAATTACATACAACATACCCTTGACATTTGTGAAGACTCTTCCTGAGGTCTTTGCCTGCCCTCAAGATTGAAGCTACATCAGGGTGGAGTTGTGGCTCAGTGGTAGAGCACTTGCCTGGCATGTGTGAGACCCTGGGTTTGAAACTCAGCACCACACATAAATAAATAAAATAAAAAAATCCACTGACAACTAAAAAAAAATTTTTTTTAAATAGATTGAAGCTACAAGAATGTTGTACAGATAACTGACTTCCTCCTGGGTCACATTTGTTCAAAATTTTAACTTTCACTAAAAGCTTTATTCTTATTTAATGGTTGTAGGTAACATAGAAGCATACTATTTGCAGCACTGAGTTGTGTCATATGTGATTCTGTGTGCTGATGGACCTTTATTTTATTTTTTACATGTGGTGCTGAGAATCAAACCCTGTGCCTCACACATGCTAGGTAAGCGCTCTACCACTGAGCCACAATCTCAACTCCTCTCACACCCATTTTCCTTATTTGAAAAATAGAAATTGCAATGGTTTCACTATAGTGTCCCCCAAAGGTCCATGTGTTAAAGGCTTGGTCCCCAGGGTGGTAGTATGAAAAGTCCTGTGGACCTTGAAGGGATGGGGCCTTGTGGAAGGTCCTTCAGTCACTGGGGACTTTGAAGGTGGCAGGGAGATTCGTCTTTGAGTCTCTTGCTCTGCTTCCTGGTATGTGATAAAAATGAATGAATTGTTCTGTTACATGCTTCCATCGTGATGGACCGCTCTTACCAAAGGACAAAAGGGATGAGGTTGCCCAGTCTTGACCTGAAAACTCCAGCACAAGGAGCCAAAATAAACCTTTTCTCTTTGTAAGTTAATTGCCTTGGGTATTTCGTGATGGAAAACTACTATGGAGATCATAACTTCTCCTTAAGGCATTATTGACAAGACAAAGTAAAAGAAAATTTGATCATGGTACTTGACAGAGAGCAATTGCCAAATAAATGTTGAATTTGAATCAATTACAATTATAAAGAACATAAAAGGTTGACTTGAGGTAGGAATTTTGCATGGGGGTGGCTATAGGCTCAGATATAAGTGAGGTGATTTGAAGTTCATGAATTCACATTTGTATCTTAGCAAAGTTTCAATTTATATCACAGACTTCTAAGGTCATTATTAATAAGTTGAAATTGTGATTTTTCAAACATGTTAATGTCAAAGATCTAAATTTTAATTACATTTCCCTCTTAAACATTCCACTTGTTTAAAAAAAGAAAACAGGCAATACTCACTTCCTAAGTTATAACATTGATTCGTAGTCAATTAACATAGAGCAAAGTCACTTATTTGAGTATTTCAAATCTTCTCCCATAGAGTAATCAAAAATAAAAAGTAAGTAAATAATTAAAAAGTGACAGGAAGAAGTATTTCACATGTTATGTCTTTGAAGTACTTTTGGAAAATGTTAGGTAAATTTTGATATTTTACTTGAGCATTTATCATTCTCAGTGAAACTTTCACTGGGAAT
Organism: Glaucomys volans; assembly: GCA_020662805.1. Taxonomy (NCBI): domain Eukaryota; kingdom Metazoa; phylum Chordata; class Mammalia; order Rodentia; family Sciuridae; genus Glaucomys; species Glaucomys volans. Next base: position 156,143 of record JAJEJO010001949.1, read on the forward strand.
ATCAAAACCATCCCAACAGGGTTAAAACCGGCCCAGAGGCGAGAAATTTCCTTCATGACAAAATTTAATCTAAAGAGCTCTAAGGTCTAAGTTGGTGTGATTTTATATGACAAAGCCAATTATAGGCATATCTACTCTCTACTTACTGAGAGCTAATTTAAACTAACATCATTTCATATAATCTTCCTTGGGAACTAAATCCTTTGCTTCTTAGGTAAGTAAAACTCTTTTTCAACTTCAAAGGGAGTTTTGCCTACCTTAGAAACTGGCTCATGCTTCTAAGCATATTACCCTTATATGATCTCCCTTTTATTTATATATTTTTTTAGTTCCTTCCTGTCTGAAAATTCTGATGGACTATATAGTTAATGAATAGGTGCAATGTCCATGCTAATTTTCTTTAGTATCTGTCCCTTTGCTTCAACTGCTAAGGAGGTTTTAAGAAAGTTTCGTTAGCATGCTCCTAAGAAAAAACAAATTGTAATATGTGGGGGTCCTCCCGCGTGGAGGAGAAAAGGGTTAACTGCCGGAGGAGGATGTTGGCTGTATATCACTCAATTACCCAAAAAACTTATCTACTCAATAAACACACAAGAGCCAATACTCTTTAAATGAGAGGGGGCCATACTCTTTAAATGAGGGGTCTGGCCATACCAACTCTGGCCTCTTACAACAACTCGCCCGACCCTCTTTTATTTATAGACACACAGGTAAAGGGGGGCAAGGACCAGGAGGAGTTTCTTCTGTGATGGACAGGACAGGGTGGAGTTAGAGAAGCCATTCCAGAGGGAGACAGGGAACCACTCCACACAGTGCCATATGCTTCCCGGCAGTTCCTAGAAGCCAGGCCGCTGGTCCCATGGCTCAACTTAGTCTGATTCAGCTAAATATTTGTGTGTAGTCAGAGAATATATATATATATATATATATATACATATGTATATGTGTATATATATATATATAATTCATATATTAATATGTATTTAAAAGACTTAGGGATGTGTTAGAAAATATATAGTCTAGAGCATTGGCATGAAGGACACATATATTTTGTTTTTGCTCTATTGCACTAGTGGTGTCCTTTATAAATATGCACATGGGTCATGTAGAATGTAGAGAAGCTGTACCAAAAACTTCAGCAATTATTTCATATTTTTAAAAACTTACAATCCCAGGACTGGGGAGGTTGAGGCAGGAGAATCTCAAGTTCAAAGTCAACCTTGTCAACCTCAGCAACTTAGCAAGGCCCTAAGCAACTTAGTGAGACTGTCTCAAAATAAAATAGCAAAAAAAAAAAAAAAAAAAAAAGAAGGATGAATGAAGAAAGAGAAGGTCTGGGGATGTGACTCAGTTGTTAAATGTCCCTGGGTTTATTCCATGGTAACAAAAGACAACTGGTGAACTATAATCCTTTGGTGTTTTCAACTCTCTCAAATGAAAATACTTCATCAGTCTTCCTTACCTCTCTGAAGAGTGAGCAGGAATCAGACTTGTCTCTTGGAAAGTCAAGTGTAATTTCACTCAAAGGATTTATGCAAATTGATATTTCAGATGAAGATGTCTCAAGTAAAGGTCAAGACAATGCCCCAAACTGAATTTAGTTTCAAAGGGCAAATAGGAAGTTCAAACTCATTTGTTTTCATCAATATTTTGCTGCACCCGCAATACACATGTCATAATCAAATTCAGTCTGAGCAGAGAAGCCTGATCACAGCTCCCTATTGCTGGTGGTGCCTGACTCTAGAGTCTAGATGTATTCATATAGTGGACACACTTTGCTCTCCCTCTTCACTATCAGTCATCGTTGCATTCTAATTGGGAAAGTAAAGCCAAGCCCAGTTATCGGAATTGTATTTTTAATTAAATTGAGATTTTGTGATCATAACTAAGATTTTGGCAGCAATGGCTAGAACAGACTTATTAATGATGATCAATTATGACCAGGTGGATTTTTTGACAGCTGATTTTTACCTGACAGTATATGTAAAGGCTTTAATTAGATAAATAGAGCTAACAAGCTGACCTTACCATCTGCTGTCATTTCTCTTCCTAGGTAGAGTGTTTCATTCATTGCATATGAAATTTCAGTGTGGGGTCCTGTGATTGCCTTGCAAAGTACTTATGGTTCAATTGTCAAGACAGCAGTGGTTGAGTACTTATTTATTGCCTGTTATAGTTCCATAACCACAAAATAATTTTCTAAAACCAGTTGGTGAGGATCCAAACATTTCCATTCTTGCTTTAAATCAATTGTCCAGCCAATAATAAGTGAGCATCAGGGAATTCTGAGGCCTGCATTGCTTACTTTGATGTGATGGTTGGTGACAGCTACAGTGACATGGCTGACTCAGGTTCCCTTCAGAATTGAGGTGTTAGTGGTGAAGATTGCAGGCACAATTAGCTCACAGATGTGCCCTGGCTTCCCCACTGTCCTCAGAAATTGTTCTTGGCCAAAGGAGCCGCTTCATTCGGGGTTACACACACTCTGCTTCAGTTCCTCTTTTTCCCCCAACAGCAGCCATGACAGATCAATGCAGGAGAAAAATGCCTGCCCTTTCATCTCAAACTGAGACCACTGTGAAAGGCCACCTCCGCTCCAGGCTCACAGTAGGATCAGCTGAGTCTTCTTTGTCAAGGGCATCTCAGTCCAGCTTCTCCCTCTGCCTAACCTAGTTTTCCTCACCCCTCACAAAGTTTCAGAGTTCCCCAATAAAAACCCTCTACACAAATCTCTTTCTCAGATTGTTTTCTGGACATCCAGGCTAAAACATGCAGCCATGTCCCAAGAGCTTGCTTACAAATATCAGACCTGATCCAGGCTATTTTTGTGTCTTAAGATTGACTCTGCATTTCTGTGTCATCTCTATGGATTAGAGATGATTTTATTGATCAATTCATTATGGATTCAGTATGGTAATGGCTACGTTTTTTCCAAGGTATTCACTCTCTCAGCACCTATGGTCATATCAGATGCACCTAGAACACTCATGTATTGAGTCAATGATTTTAGGGCTTGACTTTCCTGTCCATATTTTGTCTATTTCTCTAAAGCAGTCTTTTATATATTTTTCTTTACCCCTTGGTCATTTATTCTAAGTCCTAATTGCTATCCTAAGCTGTAGTTTAGCCCTCAATTTCCTTGAGAGTTTGGTTTTAGACAAGCTAAATTGTAATTCTTGTAAGACATTCAGCTGGAGATACTATGTTAAGGATAGAGAAATTTTGAACTCAAAAAAAATGTGTTAGCATAAAACTGCCATAAGATACTATGGGAATGGGATGAAGTCATTTAGAAAAGGAGGAAAACCAAAGGAGAAGGGTTAGACTGAGCTTGGGTGCCTAACACCAGAGGCCTGGGAGAGGATGCAGAACCTAGAAAGAAGATGAGAAGGAGCTACCAGAGAGAAAGAGAGAAAACTAGGAATGTGTGGTATCTTTGAAGCCAGAGTGCTTCAAGAAGAATGAGGAGGTCATCTGTGGGATATTTTTAAACAACTATATAAATATACAATTCATAGAGCATAAAGTTCATATTTTTTTGAGAACTGGACCTATTAATTATAAAACACCATGTGAATGCTCATTATGCATTTACTGCTAGCCTTGCTTAAAAGAATCTTTCTCTTTTTTATCTAATAAATTTTGAAATAATCACAAATTTATAGAAATGTTGGAAAGATGATACAAAGAACCATGTGCTGGTAAATGTTTAAACTCAGTGGGAGTGGGGTTCTGGGTTGTGACGCCTTCCAATTTCTATGGTAAATACAGTTGGCTCCATGCATCTGTGGGTTTCATTGAATTTGTGGATTTAAATATTTGAAAAAAACTGTGTTTGTTCTGAACATGTACAGACTCTTCCTTGTTATTCCCTAAACAATGCTGTGTAACAAACGTTTCCAAATCATTTACATTGTATCAGGTATTAGGATGCTTAAAGTGTATAATTCAGAGACCTGTGCTTCTCTCACCACTAATTCCAGAACATTTTCACCCCTCCCCCAAACAGAAACCTCATATCCACTAGCAGTCATTCCTCATTCTGTCTTCCTCCAGTTCCTGGCAACCTCTACTATACTTTATATCTTTTAATGCAATTGTCCATTAATCGACGGTCCATATAAATGGAATCTTACAATAAGTGGTCCTCTGTGACTACCTTCTTTCACTTGTGTTTTCAAGATTCCTCATGTTGTGACATTACCAGTAATGTTTTATTCCTTATTACCAAATAACATTTCATTGTATAAATACACCACATTTTGATTATTATTCATCAATTGATTAACATTTGGGTTCTTTCTACTTTGGGCTATTATAAATAATGCTTCTATGAACATTCATGAATATGATTTTGTGTGGATATATATTTTTAGCACTCTTGGGTATATGCTTTGTAGAATTGCTGAGTCATACAGTAACTTTATGCTTAACCAATTGAGGAACTTCCAGGCTTTTTTCCAAAATGACTTTACTATTTTACATTCTTACCACCAGCAAGATATGCTGGTTCTGATTTCCCCACATCTTTGTCAACATTTGTTACTGTCTGTCTTTTTGACTATGTCTACCCTAGTTGGTGTAGAGCAGTATCTCATTGTGGTTTTGCTTTGCATTTCCCTGAGGGTTGATGATGCTGGGCATCTTTTCATGTGCTTATTGGCCATGGGTAAATCTTCTTTGGAGAGATGTCTATTTATACCCCTGTTGATTTAAAAAAAAAAAATTTGGTACTGGGGATTGAACCCAGTGGTGCTTTACCACTAAGTTACATCCTCAGTCCTTTTTAATTTTTTATTTTGAGACAGGGTCTCATTAAATCTTTGAGGATCTCACTAAGTTGCTGAGACTGGCTTTGAACTTGCAAACCTCTTGCCTCAGCCTCCCGAGTTGCTGGGATTCCAGGTATGCACCACCATGTCTGGCTCTTTGCTAGTTTTTAATTGAGTTTTTTTTGTCTTTTATTGTGTAATTATAAGAATATATGTATATGGAAAATGTTTGGAAAAATGTTTGCAACTTACAGATGTAAGTTCCTTACCAGATGTGTGATTTGCAAACTTTTTCTTTCATTCTGTGGGCTGTCTTTCCACTTTCTTAGTAGCACTACTTGAAGCATAGTTTTTAATTTTTTGCTGTGCTCCTGGTGTTATGGTCTACTGTGATTTGTATGATGCTGAGAGACAGGAGAACAGTGAGTACAGAGAAATAAGTACAGGTTTGATGACAAGGAAGTCACGTGTAACCCTGGAAGAAGCTTTCAAACGGTTGTGTTTGGAATCCTGGTGGAGCAAATTGTGAGGGACTTGGGAGAATGTGAAAGTCAACGCCTGGTCCTGAGGTATATGAAGTTTAAGAGAAGAAAAAGCCTCCACTGGAAAAGTCTGCTGTTTTTAAGGGAGGCATTCTATGGGGAAAAGAGCTGTTGGGTAAGACAAGGAAATCAAGGAATGTTCAGGAAAGAGGTTGAAGACATAGGAAAAATTTATTGATCAGTGTTTGGGAATCAGAGGAGGTATGGAGATTAGGGTTTGTGTAGGATTAGCAGATTAGCTCACTTTGAGAGAGGCTTGGAATGAACTCTAATTTATCCTTTGTCTTCATATCAGTAGAAATGAGCCAAAATCCTAAGGTGATATAGCCAGCTAGAGACCTCTGGCTGCCTGGAAGTGAAGAGAAATAGGGTCCATTACTCTTGGTTGATATAGTGGGAGAATGAAAATGCTGCCTTCAACCAAACTAGGCACAACAGAAGTTCCCCCAGGTAGCAATGAGACTGGATTCTGGGTGATACTTCACACATAAAACACAAACATCTGTTACAAAGACTTGGATAAATTTTTGTGTCTACCTGAAAAGAATGTTTAGGAAAAAAACCTTGACCTAGGCAACAGAGAGTCAGTAGCAAGTCAAATACACATGTGTTAATTTGCTATTAGTTTCAAATGTATATTTTTGGTCTAGATGGTTTGAGCTATGAATTAGATCAGCCTATGTTTTCGTGGGGAGAACATAACCTTCAAAAGTATTTTTAAGGCACCATACATTCTTATTTTCAATACACGCACACACAAACAAACAACAACTCATTAAAAATCGTCTTTCCTGTATATGTAAAAGTGTCCTGTCTGCTTTGCTTTATCCCAAGACTTTACTGTGGCACAAAAATCCAACAGAGACCACTGCAAACATGATTTAATTTTACTGACAATTTTGCATCAACTCTCTCATTGAAATTGCATGTGTGCTGGTAGTTTAGTGTTCTTTCTGAGCTGTCTGGTACAATGGACTGAATTTGCAAAGTCCTCCCCACCGCTACTCCCCAACCCACATACATAATAATCCAAAGGTTCTAGCGCAGGTAAGTGGCTCCGTTTCATGATCAGTTATCTCTGCCTTTAATGTGTGGCTTCCATCTCTAGGCCCAAGGTTACTGCTGCAATTCTTTCCATTTCCAACTGGCAGTAAGAGGAAAGGCAGCTTGTCTGCCTTTGTTCAGGGAAAGCAGCTTGTCTTTATATGATTTGTCCTAGAATTTACATAAATCATTTATAATCACATACCTCTGGCCTGAATTTATTCACATGACCGTCCCTAGGTAAACAGGAGGCTGAGAAATATAGTCTCTGCCATGAATCCAGGTAAGACACAGGGGTTCTAGCACCAAATGGAAACTAGGGATTTAGCAATCTTCACTAAATCAGGGAACAGCTGGTGTGTGAAAATTTACAAGTGTTTTCACAGAGAACTAAATCCTTGTTTCAGTAATGTACAGAAAGGAACGACCATTGAATAAGCAACCTCTTTCTGTCTGTTCCTTACAGATAAGACATTTGAGGCAAGAGTGTGGGAGCTACCTGGGTTCATGGACCAAGTTTTGATATTTAGTTCTGTGAGAAAATTAACTTTTCTGTGCTTCTCTTTCCTTCTTAGAAGGTAAGGAGGAAAGTAGTTACAATGGTGCCTGGGTTATGGCAATCACTCAACTAACATACACGGACAGAGAAAGTGGCTTTTAGCTAATAATTTCAATTAACAAAGTGTCCTGAAATTGTTGTTAGTATTAGTATTATTCTACTACAGGTAGTACATTTTTTCTTTGCCTTTTGGGGATTGAACCAAAGGTCTTACACATGCCAAGTAAGTCCCCTATCACTAAGCTGTACCCCTAGCCCCTGGGAAATACTTTTCAATGAGAAACCATGACCTTATTTGACTTCGTCTCTCTTCTATACCTTTTCTCACTTAATTTCTCTTCATTCCTCCAAATTTCCCTCCATTCGTAATACCTTGCTATTTTCTGTCTTGATTTATTATCTTTTTCTTCCAACATCTCCCTAATAATTGATAATCATAACTTCCTCAAACTTTCATTTCAAATCCCCCACCCAAGTAACTCTTCCATCCCACTGCTTCCGTACAAGGTCCAAGGACGAGGTCTACTTGAATAGAGGACTCAGAGGATTCTGTGTAATGTTTGGAAAAGGAGATAACCTGTCAACACAGCTGTTTTGACCCTTCTTCCATTTCCTGGACCCCATTCCCACTTTCTTATAATCTGTGTATGTAGTGTCTGAAACTGCAGCAGCCATCTTGTACCAACACACTCAGAGGAAGAAAGCAAATACACCAAGCACAGTGAAGTAGAAATACGGAGCAAGCTGGAGAGGCTGGGAGCATCATTGGTCAATGGAGTCAATGCCAGCAGTCATCGAACTCTTCGTTCCTCTTGTTTTTTTGCCTTCTTCAGCTATGTACTGATAAATCTAACACTCACAGATATTTCTCATGTCCTTTCTTCCTCAGAAGAAAGCTCTGCCCTATTCAGATCCAGAGTGAACAATGCTGCAGACAGAAAATACTTCAAATTTACTTTTCCTTCACGTCCTATCCCCTGACCCCAGCCTTCCTCTATCAGTACCTCTACTCTTCTTGACTTGTCATGAGGTTGCCCAGTGCTCCACAGGAGGTTCCAGGCCTGGATCCTCATCTGGGATGTGGCATCACAGGGAGAGTTATGGGCATCTCAGTTGCTCTCTGACGAAGGTCACTTCAACCTCTTACCTGTTCTTTTGTCTGAATAAGCTTCTGAGTCTGTTTTGGACCCAGTTCTTCCACAGGAATGTTATTTCTTAGAACTGGGCTTCTTTATGGTTCCCATCCTGATTGGTTAGAACTTACTGGGCATTTGCTGCCTCTGACCCTGGTTGGGACACTAGCACTCTGCTGTCCTTGAGATCTCACAGACACCAATGGAACAGAGTATTGGCCACTTGAGCAACCACTGGTCCATGGTCTCTCTGTAGAGCTCTTTTGCTGACCTTGGCAGAGTCCCTGTCTTCTCACCTGAGCTCAGAGAATGGTTAAGCCCAGCTTCTGTCATGATTGGAGATGGCTATAAGATTTGAAATTTGTGCTTTTCTTTGTACAAATTGTGCTCAGCAGTTAGCTCTTACAGTTGATCCATCACCCCAGCAGCAGGTGTGACCTGGTAGGTGGGTCCAGTCCCACTTGCCTGGTCTCATTACAAGAAAAATGTCACATCTTAGCCACAAATCCTTTGGTATCTTGATAATAATTCTAGTTACTTGGGCTTTCTGATTTGTCCTTTTAACAACACTTTGACTCCCTGAGGGTTGGTGAGTTCTCCTTTTTAAATTTTAAAAAATGAACTCTGAAAGTGTATTTATGAACATATAATAGGCTCATAATAATTGTTGAATGCACAGATAATGAGTCACTGAGGCCAGGGAAACCCACAGGTCAGAATAACAACAGTGCTTTCTTTTCATATTTCCATCTTCTGAACAGCTTCAGGGAGTTTGGCCTGGTTGTAATTGCTAAGGCAAACAGGAATCTTTAATTCTTTCTAGTGCTGTCTTGTTGGATTAATGCCATGACTGATGGCCACTAGTTACATGAAAAAAAATGTTATCTTAACATTTAAACTAGTAATTTCAAATGTGACACCTGTGACTTGGATGCCACTCATGGTAGAACATATGAAAGGGGCTTAATGTAAAATCCAACCTTCGAGGCCTTTGTGGTCATCTCTGCAATTCAGTGTCCACTCATGCCTGACAGGCCCCATTCCCTGGTTTTAATCCACGTGTCTAGTGCACCAGCTGTTTCTTGGCTCATTACATTTGATAGGGTTCTCAAGGTTGTGAGACTGTGAGACTGAGACTAAGCCTTCCTGGCACTTTTTTTTTTTTTCTTTAGCTAGAGAGAGGAAAGAGACATTTTCATCTTCTCATTGCAGTTTTTAATGGAATGTCAACATTTTTTTCCTCGTTATATGTGAAGTGATGACTAGTCAGTGAAAAAGTGCTGGAGCGTGAAGAAAAACATGAAAAAAGATGGTGGAAAGAAATGGTAAATTGCTGTCCAGAGCCTAAAAATATAAGCAGAGGGCTCACTTAGGACCAATTAACAAGGAAAAACATCTTCAGAGGTTGTCGTTGTGTGGGATTAAACCAATAATTGTTTATCTGATTCGTTGTCAGTTCTTTGGAGATAGAAATGTTTGAAAATTTGGTTCCTTTCTATTGCAGAAGAGTTGGGGGCCATATCAAGTGAGTGTTGTATAATCCAAATATTCCTGTGAAGAAATCTACCCAGGTATTGAAATGAAGCTTCCCAAATGAATCTTAAGGTCTGAAGAAGTCTACAGTTTGGGATAGTGGAAAAGCTAGGAGATTCCATCTTATCTTTCTTTTCCCCCTCTATGTAGATTCTGACTCTACAGAAAAGAGAAATAATAGTGTTTTGACCAACAGGAAAATCAAAGGTATTTATTTATTTATTTATTTATTTATTTATTTATTTTCACGGTGTTAGGAATTAAACCCAGGGCCTAGGCAAGCACTTGACCACTGAACAACATCTCCAGCTCTCAAAGGTCTTGAAGAACATGTGCAATAGTATATTTTAGTAGAGAAAATGGTATTCCTCTACAAATATAATGAAACAGGTAAAATAATAAATACGTGCATTAAAAAGACAAGTGCATCAAGGACCATTATGGAAATTTACAGCAAACAAACACCATGGTTATTTGTGGCCCTGTGCTTTGATTTCTGACTTTTACCTCCTCTGAACATCAACCACTCACTTCCACAGCCACCTCTGGACTCCTCACCCAGAACTGCTTTAAAATGATAATATCCAATATTTCACTCCTGCCCGTCACTTCTTCCTTCCAATTATCACTCCTTTCACATCTCCTCCCTGGTCTTATCCCAAGTCTTTCAGATCCTCACAAGTTTTGAACCTAATTAAAGACAATTTTCATCTGCCTTCCTGGAAATTAAAATGATGGCCACTGAATTTTTCTGGAGAAATTCACAAAACTGCATTGATCGGTGTCATAAAAAAAATTCACCATCTCCAGTCTCACTTGACTCTCTACAATGTCCAGAAATTCTTGTCCCATCTTTAGCTCCAACAAATTTGATCCTAAGTTCCCAATTCTCCTCAGGCCAACTTCAGCAGTTCACTGTCCTTACACTCAGCAAACATTCTCTTCCCAACGACATGGATAAAATAGGGTCACTGGGAGTGAACTCTTCAAACTCCCTTCACATCCCTAAAAAGATGCTGATCTGCATTCGGCAGCTAGATCTCCAGAGGAAGATGCATCCCTCCTCCTGCTAAAGAAGAATCCTTTTTCTTTCTCCTGGATCCCATTACCATCTTCAGGAGCATTTTCACCCACCTCATAGGCCAACTGTTTTTCTTCCAGACACATACTATGAGATCATCCTTGCTGCAGATCCGCTGCAGTCCAACTCCATGCTCTTAGACTTCACTTTAGGATAAATGCCTCAGCTTTACCACAGCAACCTCCTTAGATTCCTTTCTAATTCTTATCATGCCTTTATCATTTATTCACCTATTTATTTATTTACTTATACAAAATAACCATAGGAAAATTGAAAGTATGCATGGGGTAGGGTGGGTAGAGACAGAACAAACAACTATAATTCTTTTACCCAGATTTAATAAACACTAACTTTTTGGCATATGTTCTAGTGTATATATTTATTTGATAATGGGTTTATATGTACTGTTTTATATCAAAAATTTTAGTTAATGGTGTAAATATCTTTCCACATCAATGAATATACATACATACCATAAATTTAACAGCTACTAAGCATTACATTGGATGTTTTATTAAAGACTTTTAGAATATTTCAAAATTTCATCATTATAATCAGTGTTGCAGTGATTATGCATACTTTCTTTTTACATTTCTGATAAGAATATTTTCTTAGAAGAAATTCTTAGAAGTGAAATTTCTGTGCCAAAGAGAATTTTAAAGAATGTTTCCCACAGCCTTGTCTATGAACATTTTCATCCTCTGATAAAGGGCCAGATAGGAAAATTAACCGCCTTCCATGGAGAGCCCTCAGTGCATTCATAACATTCAGCTGAAGGTGCTTCTCTGCTCAGCAGCACTTACGCGTGGCAGTGAGTGGACAGCTGTGGCTGAGGCAGCCAGTGGGCATCATCAGGCATGGTGCAGAAAGTCGAACCCCTTTCAGCACCTCATGTAAATGCATGTTTGTCGCTGCCAGCCAGCCCCCACCCTTCAAACCATCAGCTCCTTTTTGCACCATGTTCCCAATATTTGATGCATCTAACTTGAACACATTTTCTGAATTACATACAGTTCCCTACCAAATTTAAAGAATGATGGAATTTTCTTTAAAAGCTAGTGATGGGACTATGGAAGAAAAGGAAATTAGTGTCAGGGAGCCATTACCCACTCACCAGGTTTGCTCAAGTACTTTTGACTTGAATTCTGCAGCAATCAAACGCTCAAGTCTCGAAGTTCAAGAAGAACCCCAGGCTCTTAATCCAAAAAGTCTAAAATCACAGCTGAACTTGAAAAGGTAGAGCGGAAGGCCTAAAACAGGTTCAAAACTTACTAAATTATGTAAAATTACTAGTACTACAAAACTATATCTTGATAAGTACTTGAAGCTAAGATGATAATCAATCAGCTTGTTCCTGTGAAATATTTTGACTCTTGGAGAGAAAAATATTAAAAGTGGTTTCTGCAAAATATTCCAATCCCTCCACATCTTTCTGGGGTATTGGGGATTGAACCCTGGGTGTTCTATCACTGCGCTACATCCCCAACCTTTTCACTTTTTATTTTGAGACAGGGTCTTGCTAAGTTGCCCAGGTTAGTCTTGAACTTGTTTCAAAAATTTCAGGTAACAATGTTACCAAAATCTCCTTAGCCTCCTTCCTCAGCCTCCGCAGTAGCTGGGATTATAGGCATGCACCATCATGTCTGGCCAGATGTCCCATCTCATTCCATCAAGAGTAATAGATGCCCAGAAGTACTGACTCTCACCCACTCCAGGTTCCATTCAGATTAGGGCTTCCACCTCCATGTCCCCTTCCCCTGCTTTCCAGCCTTTGAGATTTCAGGAAGCCATCTAATGAAAAGACTGGAGAACAGCCATCACTCGGTTTTTAATCATGCAAATAAAGACACTGGGAGAAAAATCTTCATCTATTATCATTAATAATTCAAAAACAGAGGACACTATAACATCCTAAGAAGATAAAGAAAAGTTCTTCTCAAGACAATTGGGAATTTAAGACAACATATTTATCCATTTCTTATTCTTATTTTTTTTCATTTCAGGAAAAATGTGTGGAAACTTCATAATGCAACAGTGGCATTTGGCAAACATTGTACTGCATGCCAGCACATTTTCTACTTTCCCCAAACACAGCTCAAACACTGTTTCCAGTCTGTTCTGAGATACATCTCTCCTCCTGTTCCCTCTGCTGTTCACTCTTAGCCTTTTTTCCTACAGCTCTTTCTCCTGCTGTCCTTTTCCATTGACCCCATAGAGCTCTGATTCCATTGTGGGTCAAAACCCCTTTTGCTTACCTCTTACTTCTATTTGTCTCTGAACTTCTCTTTTAAGCTGCATCCTAGATGTCTTGATTATACCCTGTTCTTAAGGGATCTCAGCATTACTGAGTTGGAGGGAAGGGAAGTAAAAAGAGCAGCCTACCCCTTCACTTCCACAAACACCCAGGAGATTGTCAGAGTGTCCCCCACGCTGGCTGCTGCCAGGGTTCACCCATTCTACTACTTAGGCTACTCCTGCTTCTCCTTGCCCAGACTTGTTTTATTTCTAGAAATGCTCTGACTTGGATATTCCTTGGCCTTTTTGTCCTTCCATTTCTATTACTTTTTTTTCTAAATTATGAAAATAATGTAACTATTTGGCCAAAAATTTGGAAAATTGAAAATAAAGACAAATTATCAACATAATTTACCTCCTTATAACATACTATAAATTTGTTTTTTTGGGAGGGGGATACAATTAAAAAGCATAGGAGTAAACATAGTGTATGCTTACGTCAAATCTTGCCTTTTTCCATTTCATACAATTTTTTCTTGTTACCAATTTTTTAAAAATATTTTTAAGCTGGGCACGGTGGTGCACGCCTGTAATCCAAGCGACTTGGGAGGCTGAGTCAGGAGGATCGTGAGTTCAAAACTAGCCTCAGCAACTTAGCGAGGCCCTCAGCAACTCAGTGAGACCCTGTCTCTAAATAAAATACAAAATAGGGCTGGGGATGTGGCTTAGTGGCCGAGTGTCCCTGAGTTCAATCCCTGGTTCCAAAAAAAAAAATATATACATATTTTTATTTGTTCTAGTTACACATGACAATAGAATGTATTTATGCATTTTGATAAACTGTATGTAAATGGAGTATAATTTCTCATTTTTCTGATTGTACATGTTGTAGGATCACAATGGTCATGTAGTCACATGTGTACATGAGGTAAAAATGTCTGTTTTACTCTACTATCCTTCCTACTCCCATATCCCTTCCCCTCTCTTCTCTTCCCTCTACCTAATATAAAGTAACTCTGTGGGGCTGGGGATATAGCTCAGTTGGTAGAGTGCCTGCCTCACAAGCCCAAGGCCCTGGGTTCAATCCCCAGCACTGCAAAAAAAAAAAAAAAAAAAAAAAGACTCTTGCAGAGAAAAATATTAAAAGTGGTTTCTGCTCTTCCCTATTTTTCCCTAGCACCACCCCCATTACTGTGAATTAGGATCTACATATTGTTACCAATCTTTAGAAACATTGTTCTTTTTCGGGGGGGGTACTGGGGATTGCACCCAGGGGCACTCCACCACTGAGCCACATCCCCAGCCCTTATTTTAAATATTTCATTTTGAGATAGGGTCTCACTAAGTTGCTTAGGCCCTCGCTAAATTGCTGAGGCTGGCTTTGAACTCACAATCCTCCTGCCTCAGCCTCCTAAGTGCTGGGATTATAGGCGTGCGCCACTGCGCCTGGCTAGAAACGTTGTTAAACAATCTTATACTCCATTCCAATGACAGGATGTGTCATATTTTATGTAACCATCTCTATACCATTAATGGTTGTCAGACTTGAAATTTTTGCTTGATTCTCTAATCCCATTTTTGAAATATTTTCTTAGCATAGATTTCTAATAATGAAATTATATGGCTCAAAGGATATTACCATTTTTTAGACTTTTGATCCATATTGCCAAACTGTTTTGAAAAGGTTATCCTAATTTAGTGCCACCAACTCTATCAATGAGTACAACTTTTCCCATATTCTTCTCATAATTGGGTGCTGTGATTTCACACATTTAGCTAATTTAATAAGCAACAAATGCTATTTCACTGTTTTTTACTTTTCTCTGATTAGTAGAATGGTTAATTATTTTACCATATGTTTGTTTATAGTTCATCTTTTGTAAATTATCTATTTGTCCATTAACATATTTCCCCCTTCCTTTCCAATACTATGCATCTTCATATTGTCTTAATTATTTTAAAAATCAATTTGGATGCATTTTTAAAATAAAGACATTAACATTGTCACATTTGCCACAAATGTCCTTCCTGTCTTGTTTGCTCTTTTATTTTGACTTTTTCTTTGGACTTACAGAAGTTTTGACATTTTATCCAGCTAATTCTGCCAACTTTTTGTAAATTCTTAAGCTTAGAAAGTTGCCTAATCAAAAGGAATAAAAAGATAGAGAAAGACAGAGAAAGAACGTTGTTCTGCTGTCTGTGGTTGGCATTACCTATATTTGTTCAGGTCCAGCCATCAGATCTCCTGGATGAGTGGGGTCAAAGGTCACAGCTGGCTCCCCTACTTCCCACCAGTAGAAGGTGGAATGAATGCCTGGGTGGAGAAACTAACCATGTCTTGCCCTGGGTTTGGAAGAAGGATTTGGGTAAGTTGTGCATGATGAGGCAGGAGGTGGAGGTAGTGCCCCCTACAGAAAGTGAGGGGAGGGGTAACGGGGGTGCCCGGATACGCCAGCCAAATTTCAAATTTTTATGAGAGACCTGAGCCCTTGTAGTACTCACCATACTTTGTTACACTTTTCCTCCCTTGGAGGGAAATAATCTGGCACAGGTAGAGGCTGCTGTTTAGGAGTAGTCACACCAAGACCTGGATGTGCTTTTATCATAGAATAATCGCATTATTGACACAAAAGGAACTTGTAAACTGGTAATACCTGCAGAGTCCTTCTAGAACCCTCTAAAAGTTGTTTCTATGGGTTGCTGAGTGCTGCTACTAAGAACAGAAGAGACTGCCTGTTAAACTCATCACAAAGGACCTAATGGGATTAAAACTGGCTGCTGGTCTCACTGCCAATCACTTGCTCCAGGAGAGGACTCACATGGGTCCAGAAACTCCTTCACTCCTCCTACTTGTCACATACACATCCTTTTAGTAGACACTGGTTTCAAAGTCTTTATGTGCTTCTTAAAGAGGCCCAGATCCAGATTTGTTCTGTCACATAGAAGAGGAAAAAAAATATGAGAAGTAAAACCAGTCAAGTGGTATCTGAATGCTATTTATTTTTGCTTCACTCTCTTAAAATGTGTTACACTCATACATGTGTTTAGTTCTAGAAAGCCATTAAGAAAAACAGGAGTCCCCTGCAACATCCCCACCCTCTGCCATTTTCACTTACCAAATACAATTATTTTCAGTTTTTAAAGTTTTTTTCTTCTTTTTTGTAGTGCTGGGGATTGAATTCATGGCCTTGCACATACTAGACAAGTGCTCTACACTGAGCTACATCCCAGCCCAATTTTTAGTTATTTTTTAATGTTTGCTTTTTATTTCTGTAAATAGAAAGTATCTCATATTGCTATTTTTAAAATTAAGTTGTAGGAATTATCTGTGGATATCCTTTTATGGGAGATGATTTATTTTTCACATACACAAATTCCTTCCTTCCTTTCATCTTTCCATTAAAATTACATAATAATTTGGGACAAGATCAATGTTTTACATTTCCATAACTATGTCAGTATTATATGCATCTCATTCTCATAGTATACTGGAGTTACATTTACTGTCTCATATAACAATTTTTTACTCTCTTTGTGTTAACTGCCTTCTTTCACTTGCATAGCTTATTCTCCTTGGAGAGTTTACTTGGTGAGTGGACTGGCTGGCTGTTCGGATCATTATCCTTACTTCTAAGTGTTTGGCTCCCTCTCTGGTTGTGAATGTTGATGTCAGCTCTGGATAAGTGAGGTGGTATATGTGTCCAAAACGCTTGGAATGACTGGTATTCTATACAAATGGCGGATATGGTTTTTGTTTTTGAATCTGGAGCCTTGCACTTGCTAGACACGTGCTTTACCACAGAGCTACACTCCCAATGCCTAAAATGTTTTCCTAGCAATCTCTTCTCTGAGATGATTTTCAGAAGGGGCTTCTTTCCACACCCCCCCACCCCCCCCCCCCCCCCCCCCCCCGCCCCCCGTCCCCCGTCCCCACAGGGGATTGAACTCAGGTCCTTGAACATTGTAGACAAGTACTATACCATTTGCCTAAAAAAAAATTGAAGACAGGGCCTCACTGAGTTACCTAGGTTGGGCTGGGCTTGGTGGCGAGTGCAGGTAGTCTCAGTGATTTGGGAGGCTGAGGCAAGAGGATCATGTATTCAAAGCCGGCCTCAGCAACTTAGCAAGACCTGTCTCAAAATAAAATAATTAAAAGGGCTGGGGATGTGGCTCAGTAGTTAGAAGCCTCTGGGTCAATCTCTGATACCAAAAAAAAAAAAAAAAGAAAAAAGAAAAAGTTACCCAGGTTGTTCTTGAACTTGAGATCATCCTGCTCCAGCTTCTGGAGTAGTTGGAATTATACTACTGTACCTGGCTGCCTATTGCTTTGTATCTCTCCCTTGTATTTACTTTATCAGGGTATCAATTCTTTAGCCCAAAATTCTGTAAAACACTTAATATTTATATGTTAACATTTTCTTCAAAGTTTAGGTATAGTAGCAATAGTTTCTTCCCATATATAAAGAAGAAAAAGGAAATAAAACATCACAATATCCAATCTCGAAAAAATTGCCACAAAAATATGTTGCTCAAGGCATAAAACTGATGCAACCCTTTTCAGAAATAGTCTGCCAGTATTCATGTGTAGGATACCGGAATATGCCACCCCAAGATAAGATCACAGACTGTAGGAGACCAAAATATCCCACCCTACAATATGCCTCTCTGACATAAGGATTATTTTGAGCTGATTATTTTGAGAAACATCAGACATGGGAGATGCTCTGGGAACACAGCAGAAGAAACCCTTTAGTAAGAGAAATTAACATCTATAAGGGAAATCTCCATTCATAAGGGGGTCTCCCTCTCTGTGCTAAGAAGACAAGGATGGCTGAATCATGGGAGACTCTCACCAATTGAGAAGGCTGGGACTGAAACATGCACATCAAATTTTACTCTTGCTTCTTCTTCTTTTCCTGGTCACCTCCTGATAGCTGGCCTCCCTTCCGAACCCTTTTTTGTTTGTTTTTAGTTGAAGATGGTACTTCAGCCTGAATTCCAGACCACCTCTTTGACGGCTGCTTATTTTTCTCTGTGCATCTCCCACAGGTACATGAGGTACACGTTAGAAGACTTCTGTTTGTTTTCCTTAGCCTATCTTTTGTTATGAGAGTCTTGCTAGGAACTTAAAAGATATGAGGGAAATAATTTTTTTACTCTTTTACAATAATTTCTTTTATACAAGAGAATGAGAACCACAAAGCCATCATTCTTTTTTTAAACATCTTTTAAAAAAATTTTGTATGTTTTTTTAAATTTGTTTATTTATTTATTTACTTTTGTGGTGCTGAGGATCATATCCAGTGCCTCACGCATACAAGGCAAGCGCTCCACCACTAATCTACTGCGTCAGCCCTAACCATATCTTTTAAAATAATTTTTATGTATTTATTTTCACAATTCAGTCTGAAATCTATTTTAAGGAAATAATGCGAAACACAAAGAGTTATGTGCAGTGAGGTTTCAGTGGTATTATTTGTAGTACTATAGTATTAGGGATCACATAATTTATCTGTTAATATACTCATTAACAGATAAATCATTAAATTGTAGAATGAATTTTATACTCATGTGATAATATGAAAATAAATATTGACTATAATATTAAGTGAAAAATAAAGGCAGTATTTCTAGGTTCACTGTGATTACAACGATGTAAAACATACATGTTGAGAATTAAAACTGAAGCCCACGAATGGGTTAATTTGCTCCTAGCCCTAGCAAGTCTGTTCTTCACTGTTTGTTTCACCCCACTCCCCTGAATCACTCCCCAAACGATTAACCAATAAAGTTAGTCCTGCTTGAATAAGGGAAAACACCAGAGAACATCAGCAGTCATAGGTAGGCCTCCCTGTCAGTAATTTTTCTTTAGGTTGATAGGAACCAAGAATGTCTGGAACGCTTGATGACTGGTAAGCAATATCGAAATCATGTCAAGAGTATTAATTATTGCAAGAATGAATCACTGTTCCAGTGTGTACCTGGCTGTGGCTAATATCAGACTCCCCAGAACCCCAAAAGTGCTTTTGTGCCTGCAACCCCTCACACGATGAAATTTGGGACAAAGTCCTTCATCTTCCACTTGCTGACTCATTGCCAATTACAATCTTTCTTACTGGCTTTATCAGGTAGCAGGCCTTTCATAGTTACAAATTCTTCCATCTCATGCACTTATTCCAATGTTTATTAGCATAATTCTACTCTTCCAGGAAATCTCTTGTCCAGATGAATAATGACTATTCATAATAGGAACTTTTCAACAGACCTATCAACTCTCTAATAGAAAGTACCAATGGATAGTTTATGTCCCAAGATTCTCTGAATGCCTTGACTCAAAATCCCTGCCTTGCTGTCTCCACCCATCCTAAACAGGTGCACCATGACCTTTACTTACTCTTAACCAAGAGCTGTTCAATGGAAGACCCACTGTAAACAAAACTCCAAAATTTCAATAAAATCTGATCTTGTCTTTGCCCCTCTGAGACAATGCCAAAGCTCTGTCAGGATGGGGGCTTTCTCACATGCTGAGCAATGAACTCAGGTGTGTATCATCAACAGTTGGTGATATTTGGGGAACAGGCACTCAACAATGCAGAAACAGACAAAAGGAATTTGTAAAAATTATTGATTGAAAAATTATTATATTATCAATATAAAGATTGATATTTATATTGATTTGATTGATATTCAAACTTCAAACCTTTTCTGGTTTCCTTATATAATGAAGGCAAGACTTAGTTCAACCAATAAATAAGAAATCATTTTGGTACAAGTCACTTTTTAAAGTGTAAAGAGTAAATAAAGGCAAAATTATGTAATTTGTTATTCCTTTGTTGTCTTTTGTAGAACAATCACACTGCAGAGAGAAACCTACTTAGGGGGGAAACTGAGCTAATTTATATCATAATTATGCTTGTAGACTTGAAATACTTATGGGCTCGTTGTAATGAAAACACTCCGGAAATGCTTAAGTCATTTAGTTAATGCTGAGAAACAATCAGGAAGATGTTGACAATGGCCTTTAAATGAGTTTTGGTATTTAATGGGACAGAGGTTTTAGACAGTGGTTTGCTTACTATTGAGTTACACGAATGTCATAAACCTAACCCAGCACAGATGCAACTCACAAAATTAAAAGCCAGGCTTTATTAACAGAAAACTTGTCATTAGATTTGGTGGTGACTGTCAAATATATTCTATAACATTTTGTGAAAACCAGGGAGCAAAGCAGGAATGTAAATAGAGCATGTCACAGCTGGCAAAGGCAGCACTCGGCCATTCCCTTGCTCACCTGGCAGTTCTACCTGCTTTGTGTCGAGTTTTCAAATGCAAAGAAACTCCAATGGCTTGGCTGGTTAAATCTGCTCTGTTAGGCCAGTTAATGTTCGGCCACCCAGAAAAATGTAACCTCTTCCTCGGGACAGTAACCCACACGCTTGCCTTTCCAACCTTTGTTCTTCAAGGCATAAACGAGGCATAGAAGAGTAAAAGTGCATCAACTAGGGCCCAGCAACAACAGCAGCAGCAACAACAACAACAAAATATGATCTATTAACAAAGAAGGCTAAAAATTTCACTATGACAGGACCAAGAGATTTACACAGCTGCTATTCTTGGTAAAGACGCACTCATGATAGGAATAAAGACAGAAATATGAAGATTAATCTGGTAGCTTTATTTAATATTTACCATCCAGCAGCAACCAATATGAACATCTGAGCTAAGGGAATCTCTTGAAATGTTCTGCTATATAGCTGCTTCAGAAATACACGCACATGATAAATTCAACTGTTCACTGCCAAATTTTTTTTTTTTTTTAAAATGGCTTCAAGAGCAAATAACACTGATTTATTCTGTGCCCAAGCACTAGTCAAGAAATCTATCAAATTACACAGGAAAAGGAAATCAAAGAAGCTTTGTTATCTTATGCATGTCATCTTATTTAAATGGAAGGTTTTACTTCTTAAAGCAATAGAAATATGAAGCTTCCTACATTTATATATATGTATATACATATATATACACACATATATATAAATATATGGATGTGATTACAAACACAAAGTGTTATCATCAAAAGCGAAAGCTAGTTCAAGAAATTTCCAACTGCAAAACTTGCAAGATACAAAGCTAAAATTCATATGTTCCTTTCCTCAATTATGAATACTTTCACTAAACATAAATATTTTAACATATATTAATTTTTCTGACATTCAAAATTGTAAAGTCAATATGGCAGAATTATTGTTAAAAGCACATATGTACAAATATTCTTTTTCCATACATAAAGTATTTGGCATAATTATAACAATCATACTGTATCCACAACTGTTTGCTTTTATTTTTACCTTTTTTTTACACATAGTGGTATCTCTTATTAAAATTAACCAGTTATGTACAAAAATACTTGAACATTTATTATAGAAAACCTCTATAACCAGCCTCAACAGCATATACCTGCTGAATGGTTTCATTAAGAGAATATAAAAAAGTGGTCACTGCCTTCCAGGTAAGCTATCAACAAAAACAAACACGGTTAAACTAAAATGAGCTTCCCAACAAAAGAGGGAAAATATTTAACAGTATGATTTAAAATACAGTTCATATCTATTGTCAATTGAGTGTTATAAACAGTCAGTAAAAGAAAAAAACAAAGATACAAAATACATTACTACATACAAGGTGCATTTTCCACACTCCTACAACAGCGGCATCAGCGAATCTATCTAGCTCTAAGATGCTATGTTGCAATATTCAAGCTAGAACTGTCTACAATCATCCTCCTCTAACAAAAGGACCACAGGATCAGCTTAGAAGACAAGCTTCACTGGTGAGAATGGAGAGTTGTAAGGAAGTTTTAATTTTATGCAGGATTGAAAGTTAATGCCCTTGCCTTTTGACAAGTCCTTTTGCCATTTAATCATGGTGATATATTTTCACAAAGGTGTTTTTCTTCACTTACACTATTGACTTAATACTGTCCTATATTGATTCCTGAATTCTTGTTAATGGGACACAGTAATTTGTGCCTATTTAATACTTGAACACCTGCTCTTCTGCAATGACACATTTTATATGGGACACTATTAAGTAAGGAAGCACAAAATTCAAGTAAACATTTCTCTTGGGGTCTTTTGCTTAATCTAACTGATTGGAACTCTGAAAGCAAATTGCACCTTGAAAAGAAATACAGTAGATAGCATGGTGTCAGGGTACTGAAGGATTTAGCAACTGATTCACAAGGTAGAGTTTTAAGAATGCAGACAGCTGTCAAACATCAAAAGCAACCTTAAAGAAACATTTTGTTTCAAGAACTAAACGACTTCCAGTCCCAATCCTTGCAACCCCTTAATATATTGTCTAACTAGCCTGCTTTAACCTTTTAATTCTGAGGGTGTGCACTGAACATTCTGCTCGTGGGAAGAGCCAGAAACCTCACCTTATTTACAGAAGTCTTCTAAAGTAAGGACCATTGTGTGAGGATGTACATTGATGTAATAAGCTTTCTCGGAGTATCAAGTATTCAGTAAAAAGTATACAACATTATCACACGTGGTACTGTTTGACAATATTGTATTGGTTTTAAGATTAGACTATATATATATATATAAAAAAAGCGAACATAAAAAGATACAAAAAGAGTCTTTATCACTATTTACCACTACGAGAAACGTTCCAAGGAGATTCAGCCATTACTTCATGTAACATCTGGGCTTTTGATCAGTAACATTTAATATTGTGCAACATTATATTAATAAGCAAGTTTTAATTCCATTCATGTAAAGAAAGATCTGAGTAAGTTATTAAAGTGCCTACACTAAATGTCTTCTCATCATACGTCTTATTTTGTAAACGGCCAGGAATTCATCGCAGGTACATAGAAAAGTGACTTAGAGCTGAGAGACCTTCCGGGGCAGGGGCCTGGGCCGCGGGCCGGGCTCGGTCCTCCGGGTCCCGTTCTCCAGGTGGCCGGTGCGCGCGGTCAGAGGCTTGGGGGGCAAGGCGGGCGGCTCGGAAGTGACGGGAATGGAGAGGCTGTGAGGTAGCGGGAGCGGGCGCCGCAGCAGAGTCCGCTCGTACACGCTGTACGGGGGTGGCGTTTTGCTCTCCTTGCGCACTGGCTCCTCGGGTCCAGGCCCGCTGTAGCTGGGCACCGACACCGGGGCCGCCTGTTCGTTCACCTGATTTTCAAAGCCTGAGGTTTCCGACGTGCTACACCGGCTGAGAGAGGAGATCCCACTGCTGTAGCTGCCCGACAGGACCGGGGAGTTGGAGATCAGTCCTGGGGAGTGGTACTCCACTGGAGACGGGGTGAAAGACTGCACAGAGCCCTGCTCCCAAGGCAGAGAGAGGGGGAGACGGGAAAGCGAGAGGGAGAGAGCAGAGTCAGGGACGCCGCCGTGGTGGGCCGAACATCCCCCCGCCCACCCACACGTCCAGAACCTCAGCAGGTGACTGCATTTGGAGACAACTTTAAGGAAGTGATTAAGTTAAACCCATCCTAATCCAATCTGCTTTCCGTATAAATGAGAAAACTGGACACACGGGATACTAGCAATGCTGGAATACAGAAAAAAGATCATTTGAGGATGTTGAGAGCCAGCTGCCCATGGCAAGGCAGAGAGAGAGAGAGAGAGAGAGAGAGAGAGAGAGAGAGAGAGAGAGAGAGAGAGAGTTAGTTCTTAGAAGAAATGAAGGCTTTTAAAACCTTAATCTTGGGCTTCTAGCTGTCAGAACTGTGAGAAAACAAATTTCTGTCGTTTAAGCCCCAGACTGTAGTATTTTGTTAGGAGAGCCCAAGCCGACTAATGCAAATACCCAGACTTAAACATGAGTGTTGTCATGCACAGCGCTGAAAATACACATCCGACACTTATCTGCCAGGCCCCCATGCATCCAGTTCACCTCAATGCCTGCTTGACTTCTTATCATTTTCAGACAGAGGATGAAAGATACCAGCAAGGGAATTTGTTGGCAAGTCATCAGTCCTAGGTATAGCTTGAAAGAGGGAACTGACGAAAGCCAGCCTTAGGGGCTCCATTTTACTTTTCTAGCTTAGCAGGCCGGCAGCTCACAACTGCAGGACACAGGGCAGTTTGAGGCCATGTGAGTAGGGCACTTCCCACTAGAGAAGAGGCCTTGCACTTGAATCTTCTGCCCTCACTCCAGACTCCTAAGATGAAGTTGTAAACTGAGCCCTCAGATTCTAGCCTGAGCTGTGAGCAGTTTCATCTGCTGTGTTTTTTAAAACAAATTTAGTTTTTTAATGTTAAAATTTAAAATTTTAAATTATTAGTTGCTTAGTTCAGTTGCTCATTTTTTAAAATAGGAAAATTTCACACAAAATCCTACGTTTCTGATACTATATAAAGAACTAGAAGTTCTGCAACAATGGCACATATTCTCCTACAGGAGATATTCTTTTTAAGTCAAGCAATGGCTGTCCCCTTTAGATGGGGCATGAATTCTTCAATTTACCACAGTCCCTACTCCTCCACATGGTTTTCCATCTAGCCTCCTTCACTTATTTATGTCAGCTGTATGGCTTAGTCTGGCATATGAATCTCTTGTTCCCCCAGGTGGCGTCCTAAGGACAGTCCTAAGATGTGTTCCATGAAAGGAGGATTCCACTGGGAAATGTTCCTATGAACCTCGAAAACATATTAACATGCTGAAGTCTTACAATAAAGAAACCTGAGTAACTGTTTAGCCCAGTGTGTTCTAATTTTATTTGACCACAGAACAATGTCCTATAAAAATATCCTATCACAAATGTCCTATGAAAACCAATATGGAACACATTTTGAGAAATGCTACCCTAGTCTTTTACTTTGGTTTCTCTTTAAGTAAAATAATGCTGGTAAACAACAATCCTTTTCTTTAATAGATAGTAAAATAAAGCATGGCTAATTAAGAGATCCATATTCACTGCTGTCTTTGTCAAAAAATAGACCTCAAATTCAAAATAAGGCAAGTAAGTTAAGTCTCCTCTAAAAGCTTAACTCCATTGTTTAACTGTTGAAAAAAAAATCAAATTCTACCACTCAAGGCAGCACACTGTATTCTAATCATGGCAGATTTAACAACTTGGTAGCAGTATGCCCTCTAATGTAACCCAGGTGTTACAACACAAATATTCGATCTGTTTTCTTCTCCTTCAAGTCCCATTTACAAAGGCATGGCTTCAAGGCTGTTTATGACCAGTGAAAATGCGTGCCAGTCTGTAGAGAAATAGCATTTACCAGTATGCTCACTAGAATTGTTTGAGAGCTACTTAACCTTTTTAGGCCTTGGATTCTTTTTACTTTTTAGGAATTAATTCCTTAGCCTACTTATTGTCTTATTCCTACTCTGTAAAATCAAAATGTAAATGTA
Source organism: Glaucomys volans (assembly GCA_020662805.1). Taxonomy (NCBI): domain Eukaryota; kingdom Metazoa; phylum Chordata; class Mammalia; order Rodentia; family Sciuridae; genus Glaucomys; species Glaucomys volans. Next base: position 181,417 of record JAJEJO010001949.1, read on the forward strand.
AAGATATAGAAAAGCCATGTTGCTTTCCTTTCCTCACATCAGGATGACAGGCTTCCAAAGCAAATGGTGTCTGTGTCTATAACACTGCATTGCAGAATGACAAGGAAACTAGCAAATAATTTCCACTGATAAGCAAATTTCTGTATCAGAAATTCTGGCAACACAAATGAAATCACACTTCTTTGTGATTTTCTCCTTTTCTTTTTGTTTTGATTTCCAGACTCTCCATTTCTATCAGCAACTATCCTCAGCAGCACAGATGCCTCGGATCACAACATTCCCCTATGTGTTTGTAGAGGCTAATTTGTCTTTTTCACATTAGCTAGAACGATCTCATCAACAAGAAGGACATGGAGCGTGTAAATCCTAAGTCACTCAGGTACAAAATTGTCCTTTCAACACTTACTTCAACCTCTTATTTGCTTCTGGTGCTGCAGCTCCGAATACCAACCTTTCATATGTACTGACAAGATTTGCAGCCAGTCTGATTCAATTTGGGTAGAGACTAAATATTATTCTTTATCTTCATGAGGGATTTGTATGTTTAGAGATGTTAAATAGCTGGTATCTACATACCAATTCAAAAGTCTGACCTTTAAGTCTTTCCCAGAAATTTTTTCTCCACTCTATTCATCTTGTTTTTCATGATCAAGTATGTAATTCTAATGTGAATGACATCCTTGGTATAAAATATTGAAAGAGAGGAAGATGAACTTCACTTTGTCAAAATGGGTGAGGCTGCTAAAAGCAAAAGAACCCACAGAAGGAATATTTAGAAGATCTTTGTTATCAATGTTTTTCAATCTAAGTATGGTGTTGTGTGTGTATGTGTGTGTGCATGCACATGTGCACAACTGTGCAATATACCTTAAACCAAAAGAATAGGCTGAAAATGCTCCTAGGAGTTACATTGGGACCATATTTCTTTCCTAATTCATTATACGTACTGACTCCACTTTGTAAGTTCTCATTGTTACTATTTGGAGAATTAGGCTAATAATCCAAAGACAAATGGCTGCATTCATGGAAGAGGCTCCCCAAGGGGAAAATGCAGAGTTTTTTCTTACCCATTTTCCCCCATCTCTTACTTATAGATCCTTGTCTGTGCAAATGAAAACATCTTTCAATGTATCTGGGATGAGTCTTACAGCAGAAAGGAACCTGGGCTAGTCTCTAGCCTCTGTCTAAGAAAGGGCCTGTACCTTTAATGGAGACCGCCCGGCAGGTGAGGGGGATACTGATGTTGTGTGTCTTGCTGGCGAAGCTGTGAATGGAGAGAGATATCATTTCAATCAAGAAAAACCAGACAGTTGATCAGATGCAAATACCCTCTATGTTCAAGCCCACATAGACAAACCAGCGTATAAAGGCCCTAATAAACAATGGGGTAGGGACGGGGAGAAATGAAACCGTGCTCATCAGATTCCTCATGAAGGATGGCATGACTAAGACCTGGGCCAATGAGTGAAAAGTTACCAGTGCACACATGATCACATGATGCTATGACCAAAGACCCAGGGCCCCAAATTGGCCCAATGTCCTTTCTATTTCTCTAACATCCAGTTCCTTCTCCTCTGCTTGATCCCTCCACCTGGTAAGATATTAGAGGTGTGAGGTGCCAGGGAACAGTTCTTGGGAGGCAGGTATGGGTTCTGGCCTGAGCTGCAATGGGAAAACCAAGGGCATCCAGGCAGCTTAGAATAGGTCCATGGGAATCTATTTAATTAGGCTCTTTTACACAGCCTGCTCCCAAACTCCCCAGATAGAAAGCCTTGGTCATGTCCATACAAGAGTTGTGTGGAGCAGTAATCCATTTCTCCCCCTAACACCTGTTCAGGTCTTCCCTTCATCCCCTGGGTGGTTGTACTCGCTGGATTTCATCATCATGGCAAGGGAAGTGATCTCTTTGCTCCTTCACTTATTTTTAGGACACAGCATGCATGATGGCACTGCCCGCTCTGTGTGTGCCTGTGGATCGTATCTAGCTCTCTGGGTCATAATTGTGCTGGGTGAAAGCTGCATGTGACACATTCACCAGCGGGAGGGCAAGCCACACTTCCTAATTCCACACAGAGAAGTTGCAGTGAATTCAGGATATGCTGCTTTGTGATTAGCTGCCACTCTCCCAGCTGTCACAGTAAGGTTTGTAACTCCTAAGAAACCACAGAAAAGCTGAAAGGAAGAGAGACAGACAGTTACAGAGGCCCACAACAGTGAGCACGGATGATGACACCAGGACAGACCATGAGAGCAATCAGTGCAGAAGGGATGGCAGCCCTGCCCAGTTACCTGGGGGAAAGGAAGGTCACCTTCCCAAGGGACCAGGAAGAATGGTCTATTGTCACATGGTGGGTGTGGCCTCCACCTCACTGTGGCATGCTGTCAGACATGTCAGCTTCTAACACAAGTGCTGCTTCTTCTAGCTCATCAATTGTGGGTATTAATTATGGAAAAAATAATGTATACATAAAGAAGCCAATCCTGATTGGGAGCTATATTTATGCCATCACTGTGGCAGAAGTCAAGGTTTCCTGTTCCTTTTGACTTAGGTAGGTGGTGACATCACGATGGTGGCCTTGGCACTCAGTATAGGTTCACAGAGATTCTTCTCTGGAAAACCATTTTCCCACAGAGGTCAAAAATGGTTCCATTAATATCCTTGTCTTCGGGTGGGAACTGGTATAGGAACCTAACCTAACTATCAATATAATAATAGTGATAATAATAATAATTAATAATAATACTTATTGACAATAATAATTATTGTTCCTTAAACAAAACCTTTAAAATTCCGAACTTCAGGGACACAACCAGGTTTTTACTGGAGACTGCCTGAATATATGTGAATCACAAATGAAATACAAAAAAATTGGCTGATGCCTCTTAATCTCCTGCTATCACATTGATACAGTGATATAGATGATCAATAAGATTAAAGTTATTTCTTGTTTTGTTTAAAGATCTCATGTGCCTTTCAAAAATTATAGGTAACTTGACTTTTAGCTTTGACAAATTTAGAACAAATTTGGTAGCATGTAGTTTGTTTTTAAAAAGGTAAAGTCAGCTTTCTTTTCTTAATAAAAAAGAAAACAGAACGAGATGTTAGAGTACAGCAAATGAACCAGAAAAGATCAGTCTAGAAAAATCCATGGAAGAAACAGTGTCATATTTTTCTCTTATTTTAAGGCCAAGTGTACTTGTAAAGCTTCAAGTCACCTTTAGACATAGGCGGTGCTGAGAAGACCCCCAACACCAGAATAAGCAGTCAGTAAAGTAGGACAGGCCCCCTTTAAAAATGGCTCCACGTTCAAGTCTCCAAGCGAATGGCTTGTTCAGGAGGAAATGGCCTCTTAGTGCTATAAACTCATGAAAGAAGTTTCCTCTCTTTTCTTTTTGGTGATGGGAATTGAATCCAGAGCCTTGCATGTACTAAACATGACACCTACCACTGGGCTACACTCCTATCCCAGAAGCTTCTCAAGAACCATTATTAGAGGTTCTCAGAATCTCGTGAGCATGGGAATCACCTGAAAGGTGCGGTAAAAATATAGACACAAGGATCTTTTCTCGGAAATCCTAAAATTCTGATTTAGTATGCCTGAGGTTAGTTTTCAGAATTTGCTTCATGAGCCAGGACCCTAGGGGATGCAGTGCCTTGCATCAACCATTGAGAAACACTCTTCCTCAATCCAGACTTAGAAAGCAGCAGGTAATTATGGATGCCAGAAGCCATCAGAATCGCTGGTAGTTAATTCCTATTTAGGGGCAATTGAAACCTTGGCATGAGTCCTGAATGAGATTGAGGAGAGTGGCTGAGTTAGCAGAGGTTGACAGGAATCAGGTGACTCAAGCAAAGGACAAGGAAGCATGGGAGGCCCAGCAGGGTTAGAGGGTTGAGGATGGTGGGAGCACCTACAAAATTTGCCTGAGGGCTTTATTGGGAATGGACCACTGTTTGATGGTAACAGAAGTCGGGGAAAGGGGAGAACACCGTAAATGAACTATGCAGATACCACAGCTTTTACCTCAGAAACAAATGCCTACCTTTCTCTGAGGAGTTCAGGACAAATTGGAGTAGTGAGTAAAAGTTAGTTTACAAAACTGATTGTTTGAATGCTTCAAATACCCACCAGTCTGTGTGGGTCTTGGAGGGACAGGGGGAGAGATAAGTTTCCCACTATCCGACATGTTCTTGGCTTCTTTCCCACTGTCCAGGCTCCAGCTGCTAGGGGTGGGATTCACAGCTGGAAGGGAATAACACAGCTAAAAACACATGGTCCAGTTTTGCCTTTCTAACACTTGAGATCTTAGAAGAAAGTCAGAATAACCCAGCAAGAAAAAATCCAGAATTATTCAGAATGAAAAATAAACAAAAAACAAAGAGGAAACCTCGTGAATGCCCAACCTTTATTTAATTGGCTACCTGACAGAGATGACATTTAATTGGAGCCTACCAAGTCTCTTTATTTCCCTAAGCTGTAAAACAGGACTACAAATCTCTAGGCCAGAGTGTAGAAACTTGCTGAGAATTACAAATGTGTTTAGATGCTGGGAGACAGATGGATGATATAGTCACTGGTCTATTTTAAAACTTGTTTTTTTGTGGAAATTTATGGACATGTGGCACCCAAAAAGGGAGAAGGCAATGGCATCCTAATATTTCAACTGTTTGTTTGGCAGAATTATTGGGAAAGAATAGCTGTACCACACCACCTCATTGACCAATTCTTTGAAGAAAGAACTCTGTTCCTGAAATCAATGAATTACACTGAAGTATGTCCTAAGGAAATCATTTGGAATACTGACAGTGTCATTCTTATTTTGTAATCTATCTGCTCCATGCTTCACTAAGATGCAGGAATATGGAGCAACCCTGCCAGGAACGAGGGCAGGACACACAAGGTTGGAGACAGTCACTATGCAATGAAATTTGCCACATCAAGGCCTGGAGTTCTAGGAGCTCATTCCCTGTGCAGACACTGCCATCTCCTGGACATGTTGAGGATTTCCACATTTTACCACTAAAGTATCATTTTCATTTAATGGGGTTGGAATGACTCTTAAGATATTTTTCTTTCTTTTTTAAGTTTGCTTTGTGGTTTTCGTTGCTAGAAGACGTGAGAAAAACAGCACATATCCAAGTTCTAGTGACAAAGATCAATACTTGACTTAAAACATTAAATCTAAATTTGTGTTTTAAATTTTGGCTGCGGTCTCACTAATTTCCATCTTCTTTTAGAAAGTTTTAATGTTAATGTGTCAGGGTACCGAAATGATAATACAGTCTAGCTTTGAATGGGGCAATTAAAGTACACTTTACCAGAACATTTCATTAGGAACTTTTGATCCACTGGCCTGTGGGAATGCTCCTGTTTTTGAGGCCTGACCCTGAAGAGGCAAATTGGTGACTTGCTGTAAATTCCCACCCCTACAGTTGAAAAAGTGACATTTAATCTGCTCTTCATCTTCTGCCCATGTTGCACAACTGATGCTAATTGGCTGCTTATTCTGATGCATGTATTTGGTTCTCCTGTGTGTGTTTATGTGTGTGTGCGCTTGTGCGAGTGCGTGTGTGACCTTGAGCAGGGCACACTCCATTATGCACTGGATTGCAATTCTTAAATAGTATTTAATTGTACAAGAGCCATATCTGAGTCACCACAAACAACAGATGAGCTGGCTGAACAGGCTTTGTAAGGGAGACAAAGGATGGGGACCACAGAATCAATCTGCCAAGTTGCTATTTTCATTGTGCTGAACAAGTAGCCTAATTGGCAACTTTGTTTCAGGAAGAACAGGCATTGCCTGTGGGACTCAATGAAAGACAACAAAAGTCATTCAACAGAGGCGTTTCTACATTACTCAGATTCTGCCCTTAAATCTCACAAACAGTTGATGAAGAATGGATCATGAATACAGTCTTTCTCCAACTCCCTGAAGAGTATACTAGTCCTGATCATTAAGGACCTAGAGCCCTGCCTTCCACAGGACACACGGAAGACTGGAGAAAATGAGGACAAAACAAACCCTTACACATCCCAGGACTGAGGAGGGCTGGTTGATACCTACCTTTCTCAGGGGCAGAAAGATTTGGGTCACTGCGCGGCAAGGCCCCATCTCCAATGTGATTGAACAGCATTCTCTGGAAAGGGACAAGAGTCTGTTTTTATGATGCAATATGCTGACAAGAGAGACCTTTTAGAAAATGACATGATTCTCTCATTATTGAAAATTTTTGTTCAAAATATTTTTTTACATGGTATGATGAGCCTGAGAACAAAGAATTCAATTATACTTAAGGGGAAAAGAGCCTTAGGTTTTGAGAAAAAGAACGGTGTTTTAGAAGTTTGTTTGTATTTCATTTAAAATATCGATGGTAAATAAATTTTCTTAATAAATTTAGGAAAAAAACATATTAAATAATGGTTGAGCTATGGTGTGTTTTAGACTGTAATATGAAATTCAAGTAAGAAAGAAGAAACTAGCTCAGAAAAGTCTCTAACAAATGGAGTTTAACCCCTTCACATTTTAAATCCAAATTAAGTTGAAAAACATGAAATGGTTAATATTCTATGTTTTTTAACCTATAAAAATGCCAGTATTAGGTGGTAACACATTAAAAAACATACAAGTCCTTAAGTAGGTGCATTATAGTAATATTATCCCTGTAACACAGGCAACAAACACACTGCTTTGAATTTTACCCAAAGTAGAAAACTCAGGAGACTAATCAGGGAAGGCTTTCAGAGTTTCCCATGCTGCCAACATACTCTCCTAGAGCAGATGGAACACACTGTGAAATCCCCTTGCAACATCAAGTGACAAAGGGAAATAAAACTGGTTAGCTGGTTCAGCCAAACGCACTCAGATATAATTTCTGCAAGACATCAGTGCTGCGCAGAGGAGGGATCCTGGGACTTTCAGGAAGATCACACAATCAGCAAAGATAAACCAATCAAGCCAAATCCCACTCGCTCTCATCCACTTCCAGATGCAGCTACAGACTTCTGCCAGGATGGTGTAGAAAAACAGAGAAATTAGCTGGAGTAGAAATAACTATTTTTCTCCGCTTCTAAATTACTCCCAAATAATCTATAAAAATTCAGGGCTACATACAAATCTTCAAATTTGAAATCATTCTTTGATGCTCTAGAAGTGCCCAAAGGGCAGAACCCAAGCCCTAACCTTATTCAGATTAAGAGAATCATTCTGAAGCCAAGTTTGGGGTGGGGGGTGTCAAGGCACTTTCCCTTGTCCCTGTGAGGGATACAAGGAAAGCCTGAGGATGCAGCCATTTTGCCCTCAATGCCTTAAAGAAGAATGGCAAAGGCAAACAGATTGCTCCTGCACTTTTGGGGACTTCAGAATGGAATGGATTGCACCTCTCTTAAATAGGTAAGAGCAAAAAGAAAGAGTGAGGGTCTATTCACAGTAGCCAAATTATGGAATCAACCCAGATGCCCAACAACAGATGAATGGATTAAGAAAATGTGGTATATAAACACAACAGAGTTTTACTGAGCTATAAAGAAGAATGAAACTATGGCATTTGCCAGTAAAGAGATGGAACTAGAGAACATCATGCTAAGTGGAATAAGCCAGACTCAGAAAATCAAGGGTTGAATGTTTTCTCTCATATGTGCAATTTAGAACAAAATACGGGGAAGAAGTGTGTGTGTGGGGGGGAATCTGATATCATAAAGATACAGGGAGAACAGTGGAGTAGAAGGAGATTGTGAGGAAGGAAGGAGGGACAGGAAAGGGGAAGAAATGAAGAATGTATTTAACGAACTCATGTTATGTGCATATATAAATATACCACAGGAAATTTCAACTATATGTGTGTATGGCACCAACGAAGGATGAATAAATGGATGAGCAAAGGGTGGGGACTGAAATGGAGTGGGTCAGATTCCATGCATATATGATTTTGTCAGGATGAACCTAGCTACTATGTATAACTATAGTGTTCTAATTTTAGAAAAAGAAAGAAAAAAGAAAAGAAAGAGTGCTGGGTAGCAGTATACGTCTTTTTGAGAGTTATTTGCTAGCCTAAAAAGCTCCCCCAGATTACTGCTATATACACATGCAAACACGCACACAGGCAATCCATTCACCCACTCCCCCTTGGAATGTTAAATACAGAAACAAAATGTAGGTTAAGGAGGAAAAGGGATTTCCCATTTTCCTTTCTGCTTTACAACTAAGGTAACGACCCATATATCACTACCAGAAATATAAGGATCAGTCAGAAATTCCTAACAAAGGGCACAAAACAAAGGGGGCTCTTCACCCGGCTGGCCTGTGGTCTGACAATGCCCATGTGGTTGCTTTTGGCAGCTACAGTGTGCTTCTGCAGAGATATGTAAGCAATTCCAGACTTTGCCCTGTTTTCTGGTTTCTTCACCCACAAGGAATACCTGAGAAGGCTCCACAGGTGTTGGATAAATGGCACTGCAGGGTCTTTCTCTTGGGGACAGGCAAGAGTTTTCTCTGGAATGTTTGTGTTTGTCAGACAACAAAGGAGAAGCTGAGAAGAGAAGAAAAGAATCATGTGTGGTGGCCACATTGGATCTATTTAGAGGCAAGAGCTAAGCTTGGGTGGCAGTTGGCCACAGGCTTCTTTGGAGACCCTTAGTCTCCCCCACCCTCTGGCACTGACCTCTGGCACTTGATGGAGCAGAACTTGTCACATTAGGTGAAGCAGAGTGAGTAGAACTCAGGCTTGAGGTAGATGGACTTGGCTGGAAATACATGGAGAGCTGTTATATACTGTTTAGAGGCTTCAAATGTTATGGACATATTTGAAACAACATGTTTTTTTCAAATTAGCAAAAATAAAAATTAAACATCAAAAGGCTGTTTAAATATATATGAAAATCTTACTAACTGATAAGACTTACTAACTTACAGACTGACAAGAAGGCCTGTCTGAATTAATCAAGATTCTGAGATTTTTCACTGCCACCAAAGGAATGCTTGTGCATTCATTTTTGCTACTGTCTGTGACTCCATACCTGTCAGTAGCACATGCCCCGCCCACAGTGTCAGCAGAGTGACTCCCAGTCCAGGGCACATACCTGGGCGAAGGCCTCTAAAAGGCGCAGGAACTGCCTTCTCATTGTCTTAAAAAAATGTGTTCAAAAGCATGAATTTGGAACTAATGTGTACTCCTTTTCCAAAGATGGTTGGGAGCACAATTCAGCTCAGGATGGTTAAACTATCCTAAATGCTTTATTGCAAGACTTACATTGGGTCTAAAATACCTAAAAACTATATTTTTCTCTCAGAAAAACTTCATTATAGAAAATTTCTGATATATATATATATATATATATATATATGTAGAGAAAAAATTTTAATGAACTCTGAAACCATGTCTTTGTTAAAGAAATGCTGAATGTCTTTGTTGAAGAACAAACAATGTCTTTGTTAAAGAAATGCATATATGATTTTGTCAGGATGAACCTAGCTACACAGGATGAACCTGAATACAGCTAGTATGGCAACACACTCCAAGACTTCAGGACTGGGGACGCAAACCAGAGTAGGTCTCAAAGCTAACCCTGTGTGGCTTGCCCGGGTTTTTCCATTGTTGCTCATGTCTTCTTAAAGCGATGGCAGTTTGGAGAGAAATGTCTTTGCAGGCACCAAAGACCAATAAAGCAATAAGAGTGTTTAAAGGTTTGTCCTTAAGTCAAGTTCTTGCTTGAAGGTCTGTTCATGAGTACAGCAGAATGAACAGACACTCTCACGATTGAGACAGAAAAGGAATAAACACGACCAGACAAAAAGCTAATAAAGTACCTGCATGTTAAAGACTTCATCAGAGCTTTCTGATTGCCCTGTAATATTGCTTACTTCAGCAGAAGCTTGTGAGGACAGTGAGGAGGAAGAATACCGGTTGACAGCTGGGTAACTTAATGGGCTGTTTCAGGGAAAAAAAATGGTCGTTAACTTGGTCTCCAAATTGCATTTTATCACATGCTGGCAAGGTATAAAAACAAAAGGGGGGAAAATAGACAACCCATTTTGTCGTCTCCTGTTTGCCTCAATATAATCAAATGTTTGAGTTTATTTATTTCTCATGCTGTTGCTGTTTTACCAGTGGCAGATGTCTGCAGCTGCCTTGAGGGTTAATTATTTCATTAAGAAAAAGCGTATTTGACAAATTATGCCATGGAGAAAGGAGGAATCATTCCAGATCATCTTGTGTGGATGCCAAATTGTAAGGTAATTCAAAATACGACTTACCTGCGCCTAGGAATTACCCTGGTACCATCTGGGCTCATGGAAGCTGGTGCTGAGTTCCTGCACACCCGAGGACTTCCATTAGGAAAATGAACAGGACTGGCTTGGATACAAGCAGAGAATTCCTAAAGATGTGGTAGAGGAAATATTTTATTAAGGTAATGATATGGGCACACTGACTCATGAGATATTTTAATATACTAGATACACCCTCAAGGCCATGAAATCTCTACACAGGAAACTATTAAGGTAAGTTCCAGAATTACAAAGGTTTCCCTCACTTACATTGTTGTTTAAGTGATAGGTAAGCATGGCAAAGAGCAGACAATGCAATTTAAATAGTTAAAGGCTCCCTGGTAAGTGCTGCAGTTTGGCAGAAAAACCAAAAGATGTCACTATTGGATACTTTATTGTTTGTTTCTCCAAAAAAAAAGCATAAGGTGGTTGGTGGTCACGTACCTGTATCCCTAAGCTTGACTTCATCACAAAGAACTGATCAACGAGCTTTTTGTGAAGGGGTCTCATATCTTGGGGCACAAACTTCTCATGCACGGCCAAACCAAATTCCAGAATCTGGGCCTTGATAATAACATAAGGAAAAAAACCCACATCAATGACCATCTCTCACAGTGCATGCTATGGACCAAGCACTATTTGCATGCATTATCACTAATCATCTGGATCCCAGAAGATAGGAACAATTGTCACTTTACAAGGGAGAAAACAGGATCAGAAAAGTCTTACATGTAGTAAAGGACAAATGGGGATTTGAACTTCAGCCTGTCTGATTCCAAAGACTTGATTTTCTCCTAAGCTTCTTTCCTCATATTTTAGATCTTTAATTACAAACCTCCTAACACTTATGTGTCAACTTGGTCTTTTCCTGCCCTTCCCAGCATGGGATCAGAGCTACTCCCTTGTTAGGAGGGTCAAGCAGGTCTCTTCCTGAAATCTCTTCTCTGGATGGCAGTCTCTCCTGTTATCTTCCTCTTTTCCATTAGGTTCTTCTGTGACCACACCCAAATTCCTCCCACATTTCACTCTATCAGGAAGGGAAAAACGAGCAGAAATTCTAAAATTGTTGATATGATTCCTCTTTTTTTCTACCAGGGATTGAACCCAAGGGTGCTTAACCACTGAGTCACATCCCCAGCCCTTTTTATTTTTTATTTTGAGACAGGGTCTCTAGGTTGCTTAGAGCCTTGCTAAACTGCTGAGGCCGACTATGAACCTCTGATCCTCCTACCACTGGGTTTACAGGCCTGAGCCACCACACCTGGGGCTTCTAGTTTTTATTTTAAGAAATTATTCTTGTTTGCTTACAATGCAACAAAGGAACAGGTCTTTCTTAAAAAGTTTTTCTGCTGTGAGGACCCAAAAGGAAATGGACATAAACATGTAACTTGACTTTGTTCATCTAGAAAAGGGAATAGTGTATAATTCCTCTGATTTGAGTACCAGCTACCTTGAAAATTTAAAAATGCCCCCAGGCTAATGTGATCAATACAAGCAACTCCTTAGTCTGGGAGGTAAACAAATGACACTATACTACAAGGTTTTGTATCTTTGCAGCTCCTAAAGATTCTATGTTGGAAGTTCAAGGCCAAACAGGACTGACCCTAACGAGTAAGAGGATCTAGCATCTTCCCTAAGCGACAATGAATGACAATGCCTACTCTGGATGTCTACTCCAGCCAAAACATTTGTAAAAGGGGAAAAATACTCTGAAATAAATATGAAGGACACCTTTGAAAGGAAGATCTAGAGTAGAGTGTATGTCTGAGGGATAAAGGTGAGGAGATTAGGGTATTCACTGGGGAGAACCTGGAGGTCACTGCCTGAGGGTGGAGCAGAAGCAGAACTTGTCAGAAAAAGAAATTAGGCTGCATGGCAAGTGGGCCAGCCTCTGCCCAAGCCCTGTGGAGCTTTACTGGGCTGTCAGAGTTATCCCATGTTGACCCAATTGGCCAGGCTTATACTTTCCCCTTAATCTTGGAAGTGCACCATTGGGAAGGTAGTAATGTGGGTCAGGTGGCTCTCTGCAGCTGAGGCAATCCCTAAAAGATATGACAGCTGGATGTGTCTGTCAAGGGCCATGGACAGGGCAGTGCCTCTCCATGGCAACAGATAGCTTTATCTGAGCTACCTGGGAAGGATGATGGTCCCACTCAATGGTCCCACAAACATGGGGACATGACAAATCATTTATATACCTCTTGTCTACACAAGGGATCTTGTTTCCTAGGCTACAGTCTTCCCCAAGGGTCCTGGTGCATAATTAGGCATGACATGGTGGAAATAAATGCTCCCTGATTATTTTTCCTGAGAAGCTTCTTGGCTCTGAGCTACCATTTTAACTCGGGGGAACCAATTCAGTCAGGCTGAATACAGCAGACAGACTGAAGCAAAGAATTCACATGAGACCATGCTCAGGTAAAATACAGATTTTAAAAAAATCAACCAAGGTTAAAGCCATCCCATACTCCTAGGTATCAGGTGACCTAACCTGCTTAATTCTAGTATCTATATCCCAACCATTGTCACACTGGGAACTTGATTTATTCTGTTTCCCTGCAGGTCAATGTCAAGTAATTCCTTTCTTTTTTCCAGAAGCTGAACAAGTGCTTCCATCCATGGCCAGTTTTGTGGACTGAGCCCATTGAGCATAAAATATGGACTAAAATCAGACACAACCTCATCACCTTCTAATCTAAAAGAACATGCTTTATATACAATTTGGTATTATCAAATGGGAAGAGATGCTCTTCCCATTTTATCATACATGCTTCACTTTTCATGGTACTAAAATGCCTCTATTTCCCATTTCACCTAGATTTCTAACCATGTCTCTCCTACCTCTAAGGTATTCAAATCATTTTCAGGCCAAGAGCTATAATATGGTACAGCAGGCAACAGACTTGTCACTCCAGTTCTTTTAATTGATGGTATACCAAATAAGTAAAAATAAACAATGTTTCTCTGGAGGAGAAAATGATGAGTGGCATCTAATCTTGACCATTCCATATGTTCTCTAGGCATAGTCTATAAAACACAATACTTATTATAAAGTGAATTCTATTGATTGCCCACTTTGTAATTTACAATTAGAAAGTGTAATAATCTCATTCATTCATGCATTCATTCATTTACTTTGAGGGAGCCTGAACTTAGTTAAGCACAAAATTTTGAATGAGAAGTTAGCATTAAGCCTACATGAAGTCTTTAGGGAGAGAACATTCAAAAAGACTACATGAAGGGCTTGCTATTATGGGCTGCCATAGTTCATTCATTGTTAAATTTGTTTTTGTATTAAAGTGGGAAGAAATAGAAATTAGCTGGTTGGGAGATAGTACAGGTGTGCCTGCTAACTCCTGATGGCCACTTTAGTAGACCATTGATGTAAGAACAGTGTAGGTGGGCCTCTTGTAAGCAAGCATGTAGCCAGGAAGATGGAGAAAAGGTAATGGCATCTGCCTCACTTACCTGCTCAAGCATCAGCTCCCTTAATCGTGCAATTTTCTCCCCATCTTCAGGATGACTTAAAATATACTCTTTGACAAAGAATGCCTAGGAGGAGAAGGGACAGTCTACTTCAGGAGAGTTACCAAAGAAGTAAAAGACACAGTTGTTGTTTTTAAAGACCTGGCATCTTAAGAGAAATGACATGATTATAAACCACTTGGGGACAGATGGAGTGATTCCTAGTGTGGGTGGCTGGTCAGAAGGGAACATAAGGAAAGGATTGTTAGAGGAAGATCAGAGCTTGTACAGTAAGTACCTTTGGCAAAATAAACAAAAAGCAAACCCATGTCAACAAGTTATATGGTATTCTATCCTAAAATAAATTGTTGCAAGATTCAGCATAACCAAGATGGTGGCCTGACCTTTCATGTTACTATGTCCTTCTGTTTAAAACTAAAAGGGCAGAGGAAAGGTCCACCAAAAGGATTCTCTAAACAAGATCAGACTTTTCTACACCCAGGAACCTCTTTGCTCACAGAAATTATTTTAGACAGACATTTATTAAGCAATCCTGACATCCTTACTACTTTTAGTCACACCCTCAAAACATCAGATGTTGGATAAATGGAGTAAGTGGACATCACAAATGGCTATAAGTTTATGCTATTTCACAAAGGACCATATTTGTATCACTTGTTTGTGTGGTGATATGAGTACATATTTTGAAAAAAGATTCATGGTACCCTAAGAATTCAAAACTGAAAACGTTCTCTCAAACAACAATCCTTAATTCTCACCTCTTGGTACCTGGAAACCCCACCATTAACTGCAGCATCTATGACTCCATTCAGGCACATGGTCAGAGGGTTAATATTTTGCATCTGTCTTGTTTGACACTGACTAATCAGAGTCTTTAGCTGCTGGTTCTTATTTTCCAACACTTCAATTGCATTTTCCAGAGGACTCATTTCAACCTGAGAAGCACAAATGAGCACAAATGTGTATGTACAGATATATACTTTTGAGATATTCAAGAAGGAAGGAAGAGGAAAGAAAAGGAAGAAGAAAGAAGAGGAAGAAGAGAAAGAGGAAGGAAGAATAGGAAAAGAAGAAGAAAGTAGATTATCCATATTCTGAATTATCAATACTTCTACCAGAAGAAATGCAGTAAAATAGAAAAGGATGTGGAAGTCAAGTTAGCTGTTCATCAGTAAGGTCTGAAAAGGGCAGGTAATTATATTCATTAGTTGGAATGTGGTTTGGGTAATTGGCAATGGTTCCTTCTCATTAGTACTGTAATAATCAATTCACTCCTTAAAATCCAAGCATCTTATGGTTCTCTTTTCTTCTGAAGGACTAAATATTCAGGGACCCTGACTCTTATTTTATTATTATTGTTATTACCTTTACTACCTTATTACCTTTCTAGATGCTTATTTGATACAAAGCACCATGGGAGATAATAAAGATCATTTATAGATCCTCTGATGTCAAGGAGCTTTCAGTTCAGCTGGTGTTTCAGTCAGTTGAAACATTGCTGTGACCAAAAGACCCAATGAGAACAACTTAAAAGAGCAAATTTATTTTAGCTCCCTGTTTCAGAGGTTCAGTGTATGGTCAGCAGACTCCATAGCTCTGGGCCCAAGGTGAGGCAGAACAGCAAGGTGGAAGGGTGTGGCAGAGGAAAGCAGCTCAGGACATGACAGCCAGGAATTAGAGAGTTCTGCTCAAGAGGGACAAAATAGAAACTCAAATGTGTACCCCCAATGACCTATTTCTTCTAGCAACACCCTGCCTGCCTATTACTACTGCTCAGTTAATCCCTGTCAGTGGATTGATCCACAGATTAGGTTAAGGCTCTCATAACCAATTATTTCACTTCTGAACATTCTTGCACTGTCTCACACAGCTTCTGGGGGACACCTCAAATATAAACCATAATAGCTGAGAATAGGGGACACAGGCCAAGATGGACCTCATATGCATACATAACAGCACCATAAGGTGGCACAAGATGGAACATGGTTGGGAGTTAAGGAAACAAGATAATCATATATACTTCAGGATCCATTTGTTGAAGGAGAGCCAAGTAGAATC
This sequence comes from Glaucomys volans, assembly GCA_020662805.1. NCBI lineage: Eukaryota > Metazoa > Chordata > Mammalia > Rodentia > Sciuridae > Glaucomys > Glaucomys volans. The sequence continues at coordinate 197,227 of JAJEJO010001949.1, forward strand.
ATAATGACTTGCTGGGTTGTGCAGTGGCTCTAACTGGGAAAATGACAAAAGTGCTCTTCAAATGAACTATAGGTTCAAAGGCATGGGAGTTTTCACAAAATCTTATAAGCTATCTGGGTCTATGATTTAGAAAATAAAGGTCTACAATTTCATCTGAAACCTTTAGTGCCACATGTTTCAGAATTTATAGTTTTTCTGATTTTCTCTTTTCTTTTTCGTTAGTGCAGGGGACCAAATCCAGGGCCTTGCACATTAGATGAGTGCTCTACCACTAAGTTATAGCCCTAGGTCCTTGAACTTTCAGATTTTAGAAAGGTAATATAGGGCATATAAGAGTATAATGCATAATCCCCAGCAGGATCTGGGTAGTTTCCTTTACTCAACTGAATATTTCTTTAGTGAAGCTTATGAGCATTCACTCAAAATAAAAGTAAGTCAGTAAGTGGCCTTACATTAGGAGAGCTTAGGTATATAAGCAAATGACTATTAAGTCAAAGTAATGTAAACATTTTTGGTTCTCCGATTTGGGCATTACAGACAAGGAATTTCATTTTGGCATATATTTATTGAGTACCTACTTCAACATATTCCTATTCTTGAAGACCTTACATAATAGGAATTAAACCAGTAAGTCAGTAACTTTAATAGATGGTAGAACATTCTAGGCAGCAGGAGCAAGAGAACAACACAAAGGCTCTTAAGAGTGGGCTGTGCTCAGGGAACAAGTAGCCGAGTTTGATTTGTTCTGACAGAATGTAAGATTACATAGTCTAATAAAGTAGGCAGCTGATGTTTGAAAGCTGTGTTTAGTAATGCTCTTTTTTTATTACCAGCATACTGTGTGTTTATGTGTGTGTTTCAAGGGCTAGAACCACTGGTGAGACCTCACTGAATTTAAAGCTCTGGGTTTGATAGATCTAAGAGGGCTTCCTGAATCATTAATGCAGTATTGATGACTAAGAGCACTGCTGTGGGTTGATCCATGCCATTTGGTAGGAAGCATAATAACAAGACTTTAAGGCCGCTGTTTGGCAGTCTCCTATTTTTCATGGAGGGCAGCAGGCCACATCAACTTTTGGGGATTCTTGATTCGGATTACACAAGAATACAACTGCAATGATGCAATCTGCTAACCTGAGTTCAGTTTGTTTAGGGAGCTGTATTAATTTTTTTGGCACTGCAAAATGAAAATCCCATTAAATCCTTAGTTTAATTGAACATAATAAGCTGTGTTTCAATGCTGAGGGATGTGGGGTAGGACAAGCCATTCTGGAAAGACAATTTGGGCAGGAGCTGCTGTTATTTACTGATAGAGTGGCCCTGTTACCTAAATAAAATATGGGTTAAATTATATTTTCACATTGGTATATATATATTTTTTCAGATAGAGGACCAGATCCAGCCATAATGGATATGCTAAAAGTCAGGGAGGGATGCTCTGAGGGTCAGGGCTGTGGCTGACTTCAAATTGCTGTTAGTCTTAAGAGCAGTACAGATGGACAGTGGGCTGGGTCTCACCCTGGGTGGGGTTGCCTCCAGCTGCTATCTCTCTGTTCCCCACAGTTGGGGAGTAGAACAGAAAGTGTTTGACAATCAACTTGGTGCTGTGTTTACCAGATTCTGTAATGGCTTCCACTGATCTTGATCTGCTGCTCCATCCAGGACAGCTCAGTTACTAATATCCCACCATCCTTTCTACTGCAGACTGCAGTAGTACGGACTAATGTGTGTCATATATGGTGCTGGGGCTTCACATGAGCTACATTTTGCCTATAAGGAAACCAAGGCTAGAAGAGATGAACACAACTAGATTTGGAATCAGAAAAATCTGAGTTTGAGACTGTCCTGTTTTCGATATTTTGTTATGTAACCTCTGGCAAAAGCTTTCAGTCTCTTGTTAAAAACTGTGAAAACTGGGAAAAGAATACTCTGATATAAGAATACATAGCTGTGTTATGATGATCCAGTAAGACAAGGTGGGCAGCCTTCTTGACATTGGTCTGCCACATGCTACACACTGAAGGTCACTTGGCTATCTAGAGCAATTAGGAGAGACTAATTCCAATTCTTCTCACTCAAGGGGCCAAGTAGTTTTTCACATGCTGCAGTCATAGCTGTTTCACAGAACTTGTCTGGCTGGATGGACTAGGACAATAATAACGTTCACTGTCTCAGCTTGGTAGGAACAGTCAGTATCATAAATATTCACTAACTTACTAGGAGTGAATCCAGGGACTTGGAGTCAAAAACGGGAGCAATTAATATCCAGCATGATTCCAGGTGAGCAACTGAGATGAGAAAGTACTTGAGAATAAGCTTGGGTCCTTACCACTTCACGCTTCTCCACTTCAAACCAGCGGGAGATGCCAGGTAAACTCTGCACCAAGTATAATGATGTTCTCTCCACCCAGAGGCTCTACAAAACACAAAACAAATGAAGTCCCCCGTTGCCCTTCTTCCTCGGCACTGAGCTATGACTAATGTGATCAGGTTTTGCTTATCTGTCACCTTTTCTTCAGTTTTCACTTGAGCACTCAAGAAACTATCATAGTAAGATGCTGCTGGAGCTTAGGCTAATAAATCCATTGTGTGTGCCCAGAACTTTTTCTATGTAGAATAAATGAGCTCCTACTTCAGAAAGCAAGTTTAAAAGTATAAAAATAGGCCATCATGTTATCTTTGCTATTTCTCTAATATGTGGATTTAAACTCTTTGTCCCTCAAGGTTTGCCCATTTTTACCTGAAAGAGGGAATTGAAGAAGCTAGTCATGGCAAGAATAGAATACTGGTATCCCCAAGGATAAAAAAAAAGAGCTTTAGGGATCATGCAGCTTGATCATTCCATTTTAAAGGTGAAGACACTAAGCCTTAAGAGAGCTGCTGAAAAGCTGCGCTCTAATCACCTGCAGAGCTGCGCTGACCCACCCCTAGAACCTGCCGCCTCCTCCACTGCTGTATGCACTGTGCCACATCTGAGCCCAAACTGTTGTAATCTAGACCAACCTGTGCTTTAGACCAGGGCTCCCTCTGACCAGGACTAGCATCCTCAGGACACTAGAAACCCAGCAAGCTTCTGTTTGCGACAGGTTCCTCTTTCTTCAACCCAGTTTCTATCTATGCCTCATTTTTCTTATTTAAACCAAGAGGATAAGCAACTTCATGAAATGCCTAAAATTGTGCCATTTATTCAACAACAACAACAACAACAACAACAACAACAACAAAAGGATTTCTTTATGACCCTTAAGAAATTCTGGAATGAACATGGCAGAGTCACTGTGACAAGATCTCAAAGCATTCTGGTGGTGACAAGGAGGTGAGCAGATAAATAAGATCTTGGAAGGAAAGAGAAGGATGCAGAGGGGAATGCAGGTGTTCATGCCATGCTGAGGAGGGGGATGGCAGCTCTCAGAGGAGGTGACACGTGAGCTGCATTTTGAAGAGTGAGTAGGAGTTTGCCAGGAGGAGAGTGGGGGAAGCTGTGCAGGCAGGAGGAAGCAGCCCGCACAGACGCTGAGTGGCTTGTGAAAGGGCACTGTGACAGAGGAGGAGAGAAGCTGGGTGTTGCTGGAACCGAGGGAGAGGGTGGGTGAGTGGGTTGTGGTGGAGACAGGCTTGGGGGCACAGTTTGGAGCAAATTCTGAGGGCTAAAAGCACAAAAATAAGGAGCCAGATTTACTGTCCTCTCCCCAAAGGTTGTTGCTGTATCTATGATAAATACTTAAAACGATGGCCATGAGGAAATGTGGTATAGTGGAGAAAGTGATGGGGAGGGAGTCAGAAGATGTAGGTTCCAGTGCTGTGCCTACAGGTTATTGGCACGTGATCTGCAGCAAGTCAGCTGCTTGGCTCCAGTGCATCTATCTCCGACTTGTCATCACTAGAAGCAACTGTAAGGTGAACTACCTCATAAACTAATTAGATCTTTGGCTAATTTTGGAGGACAAAAAGAGAAACAGAAGTACCTAGAAAGGACTAGAAAATGATCATGGATCTCAGTAATATCACAGTGGTGTTTTCCAGTGGTCTCCCTGCCTTGCTACTTAACCCACCAAACCTTCTTGCACAAAGTACTGCTCTTTATTCAGTTCTAATGAACTCTGCAAAACCATCACAGCTTTCCTTTCTGATTTCTTGAAGATGAATAATCCCTGGAGTGACTGCTGAGAGGACTGAGGACCAACACTTATGGAGGGCTGGCAGGTGGGTCAACATTAGGTAGATAGGTAAGTAGGTTTGTATGTATGTATGTACATAAGTATTTAGCAGAACTGGGGATTGATCTCAGTGCCTTGTACACACTAGGCAAGTGTTTTCTCTGAGTTACATCTCCAGCCCTTTCTATTTTATTTTGAGACAAGATCTTGCTGGGTTACCCAGGCTGGACTTGAACTTATGATCTTCCTGCCTCAGCCTCTCAAGTTGCTGGGATTATAGGTATACACCACTGTGCTTGGCTAACATTAGGTAATTCTGATTGAAAGTGTTAGAAGAATGCTTCCTAGCTCAAACAGAGAAGTATCTGTAATGAAAGATGCTAAGCCAATGAAACTCCAATAATAACTTCACTTTGAATTTGTTCAAGTGTAAAAACTGACTAACTTGTTTCACTGTATCTTTGTTCTCAAGGAAAGGGAAGATTATAAATTATCTGCCAAACAATCTAGACCCTTCTCCCCATGGGTTGTAGAACTTTTACCCTTTTTGGCTGGAAGCATGCTGAACTAGCAAGGCATATTGGAACTACTGAGAGCAGACAATGCAACACATGCTTTTACTTTGAGTTCTCTCAGAAACTCTAATTACACATGGTTCTAATGAGGAAGCACAACAGAAGACGGCACAGAATTCACCCACTGTACTAGCAGTCTACCTGCCTGTTCTCTGTCTCAGCGTTCCCTGTTCCTGAAGCATTCTTTACACCTTTCAATCTTGTATCTGAGGATATCCTGGTTTCCTCAAAGGGTTAAACATGAATAGGCTAAAGGACTGAGTGCAACCATGAGTTCTCAAAGACAGGTCTAAGGACCAGTGGCATTAGAACTGTCATAAGAAAGTTAATTTCAGGACCTCTTTCCATAGTCCCCAAGACAAAATTCCTGGGCTGGGAGCCAACATTCTTCTTAGTAGGAAGCAACCCCCATCACTCTGATACATGGCCGAGTTGGAGAACCACATATTAAGGGAGTTCTAGAGCCCATTCTGGCTTTGTCACTACCCTGGGTATTTACCAAGAGTCCTGCCCCAAGGAACTCACAGTCTAGAAGAGTGCATGAGGAGAAAGATGCAATAAGGACTGCATGGTACCTTGAATTCATTCTCCTTATCTTTTGTGCCTTTGTGAAATGGTCTGTCATAGCGGAATTTCCAGATATGATTCACTTTATAGAAACTTTTGATGTTGTCCGGAACGCCCTCTCTCTGCAGGACCTCCTGGCTCTCTGGAATGGGGGTCACAGCATATATCTGCAAATCTAAGATTAAAGAGTCAAGGAGGGAACCCAACTTGCAAACTTTAAAGAAGTCTGGCTTGAGCTGAGCTGTGTGGAGATAAGAGGATGAATAACAATCTGATGTTTCCATTTCGGTTGAAATCATTTAAAAAAATTGCCAAAAAAGATGCTAAGAACACACTTCAAATCATATTTCAAACTATAGGCCTTGAACTAGTTCTAGGTAGGTAATTCTAATGAAGGATTACTTTTAAATTTCTAGGACCTGTGAATTTATGTATTACTTATCTCTGTGTGTGGGGGGATGGGGGATATTAGGCACTCTGAATTAGAACACTCCTAATCTTTGTACACGAGACACTATTTTGTGTGTGTACTGGGGATCAAATACACTTGTACATGCTAAGCAAGTGTTCCATAACTGAGCTATAACCCCAGTCTTCTTTTTTAAAAATTGTACTTTGAGGGCTGGGGCTGTAGCTCAATGGCAGAGTGCTTGCCTGCCATGTGTGAGGCACTGGGTTCAATTGTTAGCACTGCATAAAAATAAGTAATAAAATAATTATATAAAAAAAGAACTGTAAACCTATTAGAAAGTTGTATTTTGAGACAAGGTCTTACCCAGTTGCCGAGGCTGCCTCACTTGAGAGCCTCTTGCCTCAGCCTCCCAAGTAGATGGGATTTCAGGTGTGCATCACCAGGCCTGCTGAGGCACTCTTCGGTCTGTGCATGGCCCTTTTAAACTTATTATTTGTTTATGATATGAAGTAAATCCTTATGTGACCATGACCAAGGATAGAAACCAGAACACTGACAATGACTTGAATTTACATATGTGATGCTGTGAGCATAACTATTTTTCTGTTTTCCTAAACCAGGTATTTGATGAGCAGAGTGTTTAGTTGTAACTGATATTTTAAAAAGTCTATTAAAGGGCTACCATATTTACTTGTATGTGTACTTTCTCTTTTAATTCAAAGAAAGACAGCTTCTCTTGCATTTTGGCTTCTGCTTTAAGGTGGTATCCATAATTGTCACTTGGAGTTTCACATGTTCTTTAAGATCATTGTTTCAGGCAGAGGCAGGGGAATTCAGGAAGGAGTATGGGGATGAATTAATTGCCTTTGTCTATAACATCTATCTGATTTCAGCTGGCTTGCTTGTGCTTAGATAATGGGTGTGTGAATTACATGGTAATTACTAAAGATGTCTAGGATGTCTCCAAGATGCTCCCCTTCTTTACTCCGGAATAAAAGTATTAGGGGCAAAGGGAGTGAATGATGTGCACCTGCACCCGTGAACATATTGCTATCATCCTGAGCTGCAGTAGTTTCCACAAGATAAGTCAGAGGAAAATTGTTCTAAGGGAAATCACTGAAAAAGAGCTTTAAAAGCAAGACTGGGATACAGAGGAGTTTCAATTAAAAGGGAAAAAGTACTTTAACAGAATCTGTAAGGGATTTCTTTTCATCTGACACTGCGATAATAAACAGAACAATTACTGTTCAGAAGGAGCTAGGTTAAATTAAGACAATGAGAGGAGGAAGAGTAAGAACGTGGCTATCTAAAAGGGCCCAGGGGCGGAACCCAGAGAGCAAATGCTCTGCAGCTAGCAGCCAGTGCGACCTGACTGGAGTGGAGTCTTTCCAGGTGTGGATACACTGAGCTTCTGCTTGGAAGATGGTCTCATCGGGCTGGTTTGCGTGCTGCATGGCAATGGCGTGGGGGAACTCGTTCAGCATTCTCTGTTGGAAGGCTTCCAGCCTCTCGTAGTCATGCCCTCGACACACAAACTCCTTATTCTAAGGGGGTGAAACCAAAAATAAAGTTAGGACTATATAGGTGATCACATTTATTACAGAGATAATGATAAAAAATGCAGGGTGACGATCATGCATTTCACTCTCTATTGCTCTTAAGGAGACCTAATAGAACACCTCACTTTTCCTGGTACACTTGGAAGAAATGCAAAGATGTGTTTGATTTTCAAAACAGTGAAGGACAAAAATGAAGCAATAGTGTTCCACCTAGAAGTTAATGGACACAGGTGTTAAAGATGATTCTTATAAATTAGATGTCAAACTCATGCACATAAATTCATAATTTGGAGGAAAAGCAAGTAAATACAACTAAAAATGCATTCTTTCTAAAAGGCTTCTGAGGTCAGTCTTAACACTTCCATTGAACAGAGCTTTTGGAGGAAGGAAGACTGAATCCATGTGTATTCCAGCTTTCAAAAGGACTGGCAGAGAAGCTTCCCTGCCATAACCAACTCAGCTTAGATGCCTGGAGTCAAGAATCCTCTTAACTGTCTGAAGCTAGGGTTCAGGAGTTGCAGGACACTGCTAAATGCTGGATATAATTTTGACTTTTTTTTGCAATATAAAATAAGTCTTCTGTGGGTCAGAGTTCTGTCTCATTCAGATGGGGATACTAAAGGTGATTCTTGAGGTCAGCCTGAGAGCTGGAAAGATGGGCAGGTTTTTGAAAGGTATCTTAATGGGCTGGTGAGATATGAGCGAAGCCTTTCTGACAGTTTCATGATTTTGAAATTGTAAATGTTGAGCACAGTTATTGACCAGGCAGTCCACAAGTATTTAATCTGTACAAACTTGAGAGGTAGTCACCCACCTCGACTCCATTCTATAATTTGGGAACTGACTCAAAGGCTTTAAGCACTTTGTCCCTGGGTCTAGTACTTAAACTCAGGTCTGAGTTCAAGGGCTGAGCTCCGGGGACTCCAAACAAGGCCTGATATGCTCAGGAAAACCTCCCAGAAGCTATCAAGACCAGTGAGAGCTCAGCTCCTAAAGAAGAAAAGAAAGCAGGTTGTGCCTGGGAGCTAAGACCCCAGGTTTTCAGTGCTTTTCAGCTCTCTGAGGTTCCTATTATTAAATAAAATGCCTGAAGGAAAAGCTCCAGGCCACAGTGAGAGAGTCAGAAACCACTAGCTGCAGATGCTGTGGGATAGGTTCTGAGAGTCTATCTCACTTTCCCACAGCTCTAAATGAATGGTGATCCTTTGAAAAACACAAGTTAAAGTAAACTATCTAGGAATTAGGACCCTAAATAATCCTACATTTAAAACTTCCTAGGGGTTGGGGATTCAGCTCAGTGGCAAAGTGCTTGCCCTGAAAAAAAAAAAAAAAAAAAAAACCAAAAAAACTTCCTAGATATAAGTTATACCTTTAGATGTAGATAAAAGTTCTAACTTCTGATGCTGTACTTCAACAATTTTACTCAAAAGATAATAAATTTTCTTGATAAAACTTCCTAAAGGAGTATCAAAGTAAACATCTGAATACTCTAAAACTTAAATATTTTAAAAACAAATGCTTATACATAATTTTACCTTGTAAAATCAGAGCAGTTACTCTAAGTGTGTAAGCATTCAGTGGTGTTAGGAAGCTACTTTGAAAGAAAAGCTTTGGCTCCAATATTTGGGTATTCAAGAAATAATAAGAAATTAAGCATTTTCCTTCAACAATCTTATTTTCAAAAATCATAGCTTTATTAAGATAAAATTCACATATTATGATAAAATTCAACCTTTTAAAACATGCAACTCTATGGATTTTTTTAGTTTGTTCATAGAATTGTGCAACCATCAGAACAATTTAATATCAGAATATTCTCCATCATCTCAAAAAGAAACCCTGTGCCCTGTCATAAGCATGTCCTTTTAGTCTCCTATTTCCCCCCAGTCCTGGAAACCCCAAAACTATTTTCTGTTTCTAGGGATTTATCTATTATGGAATTATGCAATGTGGCCTTTTGTGACCGGCTTCTTTCATTTAACAGAATACTTTTAAACTTCTCCCGCAGGATGGCATGGATCTGTACTTCATTCCTTTTTGTTGCTGGGTCTACTATATATTTTGTTTACCTTTTATCAGTTAAGGAACATTTGAGCTGGTTCCACATTTTTGCTATTGTGAATATTGCTGCCATAAACACCCAAGTACTGGTCTTTGTGTGAAAGCATGTTTTCAGTTTTCTTTAGTAAATACCTAGGAGCAGATCTGCTGGGTCGTATTAGTCAAGAGCTCACTTTGCATGAGGGGAAGAAAAACCTACTTAAGATTATAAAATTGTATAAATGTATTATTGAATTTTTAAAAATTATCTTGAAATTGATCAAATAATGAAAATAATTTAAAGTCAATGCTTATTTTTAAATAGAAAAAAACACTAGAATCTGAGTTTTCAAAAAAAAAAAAAA
>JAJEJO010001950.1:0-22787 GCA_020662805.1 Glaucomys volans
TTCCTCTAATTTCTTTGGTCTGTCTGAATGCTCCAGCTAGAGTTTCAAGTACAGTGTTGAACAGAAGTGGAGAAAGAGGGCATCCCTGCCTTGTTCCAGTTCTCAGTGTGAATGCCTTCAATTTTTCTCCATTTAGAATGTTAGCTGTGGGCTTAGCATAGATAACCTTTACAATGTTAAGGAACATTCCTACTATCCCTATTTTTTCTAGTGTTTGGAGCATGAAGGGGTGCTGTATTTTATCAAATGCTTTCTTCTGCATCTATTGAAATAATCGTGTGATTCTTGACTGTTGATGTGTGTCAATTTTTTGAATTGTTTCTTTTGTTTCAGTTTCATTGATTTCAGCTCTGATTTTCCTTATTTTCTGTCTTCTACTTTTGGTGATGATCTGTTCCTCTTTTTCTAGGACTTTGAGCTGTAATGTAAGGTCATTGATTTGTTGACTTTTCATTCTTTTATTGAATGCACTCCATGCAATGGATTTTCCTCTTAGCACTGCTTTCATAGTATCCCAGCGATTCTGATATGTTGTATCTTTGTTCTCGTTGACCTCTAAGAATTTTTAAATTTCCCCCCTAATGTCTTTTGTTAACCATGCATCATTCAATAGCATATTATTTAATCTCCAGGTGTTGGAATAGTTTCTGTTTTTAACTTGATTGTTGATTTCTAAGTTCATTCCATTATGATCTGATAGAATACAAGGGGTGCTATATTTTATCAAATGCTTTTTCTGCATCTATTGAAATAATCATGTGGTTCTTAACTTTAAGTCTGTTGATGTGATGAATTACATTAATTAATTTCCGCATGTTGAACCAACCTTGTATCCCCGGGAGAAAACCTACTTGATCATGGTGCACTATCTTTTTAATATACTTTTGTATGCAATTCGCTAAAATTTTGTTAAGAATTTTTGCATCTACGTTCATTAGAGATGTTGGTCTAAAATTTTCTTTCCTTGATGTGTTGTTTGTCTGGTTTTAGAATCAGGGTGATATTGGCTTCATAGAATGAATTTGGAAGGATTCCCTCCTCCTCTATTTCATGGAATACTTTGAGGAGTATTGGAATGAGCTCTTCTTTGAAGGTCTTGTAGAACTCGGCTGTGAATCCATCTGGTCCTGGACTTTTCTTTGTTGGTAGGCTTTTGATGACTTCTTCTATTTCATTGCTTGAAATTGATGTATTTAAGTTGTGTATGTCCTCCAGATTCAGTTTGGGTGGCTTATATGCCTCTAGGAACCTGCTGATGTCTTCCAGGTTTTCTATTTTATTGGAGTATAGATTTTCAAAATAGCTTCTAATTATGTTTTGTCTTCAATAGTGTCTGTTGTGATATTTCCGTTTTCATCACAAATTTTAGTAATTTGAGTTTTCTCTCTCCTTCTCTTCGTTAGTGTGGCTAAGGGTTTATCAATTTTGTTTATTTTTTCAAAAAATCAACTTTGTGTTTTGTAATTTTATGAATTATCTCTTTTGTTTCAATTTCATTGATTTCCACTCTGATTTTATTTATTTCCTGTCTTATACTTTTGGTGATGAACTGTTGCTCTTTTTCTAGGACTTTGAGCTGTAATTTGAGGTCATTTATTTGTTGACATTTCATTCTTTTATTGAATGCACTCCATGTAATGAAGTTTCCTCTTAGCACTCACTGCTTTCATAATATTCCAGAGATTTTGATAATGTTGTATCTTTGTTCTCATTGACCTCTAAGAATTTTTTTTATTTCCCCCCTAATGTCTTCTGTTATCCATGCATCATCCAATAGCATATTATTTGATCTCCAGGTGTTGGAGTAGTTTCTGTTTTTTATTTTGTCATTGATTTCTAATTTCATTCCTTTATGGTCTGATAGAATACAAGGTAGTATCTCTATCTTTTTGTATTTTCTAAGAGTAGCTTTGTGCATAACATATGGTCTATTTTAGAAAAGGATGCATGTGCTGCTGAGAAGAAAGTGTATTCGCTTGTTGATGGATGGGATATTCTATATATGTCTGTTAAGTCTAAGTTAGCGATTGTGTTATTTAGTTCTAAGTTTTCCTTGTTCAATTTCTGCTTGGAAGATCTGTCCAATGGTGAGAGAGGAGTGTTAAAGTCCTCCAGTATTATTGTGTTTTGGTCTGTTTGGTTCCTGGAATTGAGAAGGATCTGACTGACGTACATGGATGCGCCATTGTTTGGTGCATAAATATTTATGATTGTTATGTCTTGGTGATTTATGCTTCCCTTAAGTAGTATGAAATGTCCTTCTTTATCCCTTCTGACTAACTTTGGCTTGAAGTCTGCTTTATCTGAAATGAGGATGGAAACTCCTGCTTTTTTACTAAGTCCATGTGCATGGTATGTTTTTTCCCAACCTTTCACCTTTAGTCTGTGAGCATGTTTTTCTATGAGATGATTCTCTTGAAGGCAGCATATTGTTGGATCTTTCTTTTTAATCCAATCTGCCAGTCTATGTCTTTTGATTGATGAGTTTAGGCCATTTACATTTAGGGTTATTATTGAGATATGGCTTGCCTTCTCCGTCATTTTGACTTATTTTTTTATTTTAATCTTACTTGGTTTTTCCTTTATTTGGTTGTTCCTTTAGAGTAATTCCTCCCTTTGCTGACTTACATTGTAGTTTCTCATTTCTTCCTCTTGGGAATATTTTGCTGAGGATTTTCTGTAGGGCAGGCTTTCTATTTGTGAATTCTTTTAGCTTGTGTTTATCATGGAAGAATTTTATTTCATCTTCAAATCTGAAGGTAAGTTTTGCTGGGTATAATATTCTTGGTTGGCATCCATTTTTTTCAGTGCTTGGAATATGTTTTTCCAGGCCCTTCTTGCTTTTAGGGTCTGGGCTGAGAAATCTGCTGATATTCATATTGTTTTCCCCCTATATGTAATCTGATGTTTTTCTCTTGCAGCCTTTAAAATTCTGTCTTTGTTTTGTATGTTAGGTATTTTCATTATAATATGCCTGGGTGTGGATCTGTTGTGATTTTGTGTGTGTCCTATAAGCCTATTTGGTGTCCTATAAACCTCTTGAATTTGATTTTCCATTTCATTCATTAGATTTGGGAAATTTTCTGACATTATTTCATTGAACACATTATTCATTCCTTTGGTTTGTGTCTCTGTGCCTTCCTCAATCCCAATAACTCTTAAATTTGGTCTTTTCATGATGTCCCATAACTCTTGGAGGTTCTGTTCATGATTTCTTACCATCCTCTCTGTCTGGTTGAGTTTGTTTTCAAGATTAAATGTTTTGTCTTCGTTTTCTGAGGTTCTATCTTCCAAGTGATTTAGCCTATTGGTTAAGCTTTCTATTGAGTTTTTAATTTGGTTTATTGTAACCTTCATTTGAAGGATTTCTGTTTGTTTGTTTTTTCAGAATCTCTATCTCTTTATTGAAATGATCTTTTGCTTCCTGCAGTTGCTCTTTTAGCATTGCCTGCATTTGCTCTCTTTGACTCCTCGTTCGCTTCTCGGATCATTTTAATTATGTACAGCTCCCTTTCTGACAATGCTTCTGCCATGTTGTCATTGGGTTCTTTTAGTATAGTATCTGGGTTTGTTTGGGATGTTTTCTTCCCATGTTTTCTCATGTTGCTAGTGTGTCTTCCCCTCTAGTAGTGCAAATCCTAGGTATTGCAGTTTCCCCTTGAAGACTTATAGAGTTCCTGCCTATTTTCAATACCTCCCCTTGAATTGAGAGATCACTATTGGCAGCACACCATATAAACAATATGTGTCCTTAATCTAAATAGTCCCTATTAAGGTATTAATAGTGTTGTCTTAATAAACAGAGATGAGTTCAAATTATTATCTACAGCATAACCAGTAAGTTTGCAATAAGGACTGCAAATCCTAATGTTGGACAGGGAGAATGAGGAGGGGTATAGGACAAAACACTAATGAGATAAGAAGTGAGTCTATAGATATACTATGTGATATGAATAGTGGAAGTGGAATTTAAAGAAATAGGTTGTTAGCATGAGGAAAAAGAGATTCTCCAAGGAAATGGATATATAAGACGGAGATAGAGTGATAAGCATAAAAATAAAAGAAGATTGTAGGAATATAGTAGATATATTAGGAATAATCATAGTATTACAATTAATTCAAAAAACATTCTGCGATAAAAATATACTGTGTAGTTTAATCCTCTTATTTTTCAATGACCTGATGCTTGAGAGGTGCTTGATCAAGCGGTGACCCAAGAAGGGTGCTTCTACCTCCAGGTTGGGAATGATCAATGCTTCTGGGCAGAGGCGGCCTGGTGTTGATAGAGGATCAGATGCAGCACAGGTGCTAGACCCCAGGCCAGGGTGTGTGCCTGGGCACTAGACCAAGTTGGGGTGGAGTCGCAGAACTGTGCTCAGTGATGGAGACACTGGGCTTGATGACCCAGGCAGGCCTGAACTACGCGCTGGGGGCTCAGGCAGTTGCAGGTGGTCGCTCTCTCCCGGGAAAGCTGTAAAGTGGCACCAAAGGGCCTAAGATCCCCGCTGGACCTGGGGACTCCAGCTGCTCCATTCTGAGGATTCAGGCAGCTGCAGGTGGTCGCTCTCTGCCGGGAAAGGTTCTGCCGGGAAAGGTGTAAAATGGCACCGAAGGGCCTAAGATCCCCACTGGAGCTGGGGACTCCAGCTGCCCCATGCCAGAGCTCTCCAGGAGCCGCCCCAAAAAACGAGTCTTGGCCTATGTTGTGTGCAAGGCTGGTTTCTTGATTTGGTGACCCTCTTTAGTCAGGAGGTGTGTCACTTCCAGGTCCTAGAAGGTGATAGTGCCTATTTGTGGTTTTATTTTTGGGCGCTTGCATGGAAGTGAAGAACCTTCCCAAGCTGGAGGGCGATAACCTTGAAGACTTAGCTGTCAAAACACCTGGGTTTCAGGTGCCTGTCCTCATTGGTACACAAGTGCCCCAACTGAGAAGATTATGAAAAGAGAGCTAGCCACTCTTAGGCAAGTGGAGAATAGCATGCAGATTGCCTGGCCTTCAGGCTTCAGGTACAGTGGTGCTCCCTTCTGTGACTCTGGGAAGCACTTCCCCACTTTAGGTCTCTCTGTAACTCCCTCTACCGTAATTTCTCTTCGGTATTAGTTGTTTCCAAAAGCAGCTGGAGACTGTGTGGTCCAACCTCTGTTTTTCATGGTCTTCCACCCTGACAGGCAGCCCTTCCATCTCCATGTCCTGTTTGCATTCTGAACTTGGTTCTGTTCCCACATCCGCTGTCATGATATGCCCTGTAAGGGCCACAGGAAAGTTGAGCCAGATTGGGTTCCCAATGCTTTGAAGAGCATCTTTGTGACACATCCCAATTTCCCTGGAATCTCACACTGTCTAGGCTTTTTTCCCTTCTCTGCCCAGCTTCCTTGCCTCCACTGCCTCTTTCTTCTGGAAACAAGGCTCTCCTAAGTCCCTGACATATGGCTGCTCCTTGGACCCTCCTTGGGACGCATAATTAAGTCAACGCTGGCTTCCTGTCGTGGACATACAGTGGAATAGGGAGGAAACTGATGAGAAAGAGCCCTGATTGCAACGATTAAACTCCATTTGGGTTATGGGTGGCAGATGCCAACTGGCCTGGAGTTGTTTTGTCTGCCCTCCCTGGCTCACTTCCATTTCAGGGAGTCCCTTTTTCTACTCATCCTGACCTCATTGGAATAACTTGCAAGGTTGCCTGCAGGTTCTTATTCCCATCAGCCAAGGTGCCTGAGGAATCCACATGGTCTCTGGGTTGTAGTGGGTAAACCATCATTAAACCAGCTTCTGGATGACTTCTGGATGTTTTTGAATTGTTTGCAGAAAACCATGACAATCAAGATGGCAGCAAGCAAGATTCACTGAATTCCAGGTAACAAGAAATAATCGGGAGATGGTAAGGGACGGCCAAATAAGGGGTAAAGGATGATCTGAAAGTGTGGACCTTGAGGTCCAAACTAGCCACATGCTCCATGATGCAATGTGAAGAAAGACTTGGTTTGCAGCGATGATGTGGAGTGAGCCCAGTGTGGTGGAGCCCTTTAGCGAGGTGATCTTCCTCTTTGTGTAGCTGATAGAGGGAGCCTAACTAAGGGGTACTGCACAGTCAGTGTTGGGCCCTTCTGGCCCTGGAAGAAATCAGTCGTCATCTCTGTAAGTTCTGGAATCAAGAGTAAGTAGAGGTGTGCCGTCTTTCTAAACTAAGGGCCTGAGAGCATGGACAGGTGTGCCTTAACAAGATAAGTAGGAAGATGGAGAGGCAATGGTGCTGTATCAGAAACGTGTATAGCCAGCTGAAGAAGGCCCATGTTCTCTGGCACTCTACACTGCAGCAGGCTGTATTCACTGGCCAGCTCTATGTGAGTGTCAACGTCATTTCTGCACAAGGTTGATCCACTACTGTGTTTCTCATTCTGTGCTGCCTTGGTGACTGTACCTTCTAGGTGGAGGTGTGCCTCCTCCGTCATCAGCTTGTTCTCTGGCCGATACACTGGGCACTGGTGGCCCTCCCTCTCTCTCTAATTCCATGGCAGTGGAACTGTGTCCCTCAGATGAGAATCGTTTCCTCGATCATTTGAAGGGAGAGACCTGTTTTGTGGCTGCACACTTCAGCTTTGATCAGCACGAGGGGGAGGCCCTGGCTTCTAAACCACCTTGATTTCATTTGTTGTTTTTCCCTATCTCCGCAGTCCCAAGAGTGAACGGCAGCAGAAAGCAGAGTATCCCTTTCTGCCAGGAGAGAAGTACTTTCCATCGCCCAGTGGTGGCCATCCTGAGTCCTCTGGCTCATCAGGACGTCTCACAACCTCTCTTCTCGGGGCCCATGAGACCAAAGCCAACTCACTGGATGGAGCCAGTGAGTACTATTGTTGCATTGCAGATGCATCTAACTCTTCTCCCCAGTCCCGGGATGCCCTGCTGGTATCTGACAGGCCATCTGCTTTTCCATCGCACACCTCCCTCTCTCTCTCTCTCTCTCTCTCTCTTTCTTTCTCTCACTCAGTCATTTCTCATTTCTACTGGCCAGAATATCAATTAAAGTTTTACCCAATCCTTCACATCAACATTCATCATTTTTTGTTCTTCAGATGTGTACATCATATCTTAGACCTCGACGAGTGGTCATTCAGTAATAGTGTCTATATGTAGAGTCACTCAGGAGTTGTAGTAACATTTAAGATTTTCCAGCGATGCTTCTTCCCTCATTCTTCTCTTTCATATAGTTTTCCTTCTGGTTGGATTTTGCTGGACTTTTATGATCTCTTCCCCACTGAGAACACTGCCAGTATCCCTGGGGGTATTCTTCCTTCCATAACTGGGAGTTGTACATGTCTCCCACTTCCATTTGTCATGAATGTTTTCCCAAATTGGAAGAATGCTTGCCTCCCATTGAGTTCATCCGTACTGGATATGTCAGAGGCATGTCCAAAATGAAAATATCGGTCTCTATACCCTACACATGAGTCTTCGCCTTTGTTGGGTGCAAGGCTGCTTTCTTGATTTGGTGACCCTCTTGGGTCAGGAGGTGTGTTACGTCAGGGTCCTAGAAAGTGATAGTGCCTGTTTGTGGTTTTATTTGTGGGCGCTTGCATGGGAGTGAAGAACCCTTCCAAGCTGGAAGGCGATGAACTTGAAGATTCAGCTGTCAAGACACCTGGGTTTTCAGATGCCTGTCCTCATTGGTGCCACAAGTGCCCCGACCGAGAAGATTTTGAAAAGAGAGCTAGCTAGTCCTAGGCAAGTGGAGAAAAGCATGCATATTGCCTCGCGTTCAAGCTTTGGATAGAGTGGTGCTCCCTTCTGTGGCTCTGGGAAGCACTTTCCCACTTCAGCTCTCTCTGGAAGTATATAGCTCTCTCTACCGTGATTTCTCTTCAATGTTTACTGTGTCCAAAAGCAGCTGGAGACTGTGTGGTCCTACCTCTGTTTTTCATGGTCTTCCACCTTAAAAGGCCACACCTTCTATCTCCATTTGTTCCCACATCTGCTGTCATGATATGCCCTGTAAGGGCCACATGAAAGTCCAACCAGATTGGGTTCCCAATCCTTTGAAGACGGTCTTTGTGACACATCCCAACTTCCCTGGAATCTCACACTGTCTAGGCTTTTTTGCCTTCTCTGCCCAGCTTCCTTGCCTCCACTGCCTCTTTCTTCTGGAAACAGGGCTCTCCTAAGTCCCTGACATATGGCTCCTCCTTGGACCCTCCTTGGGATGCAGAACTAAGTCAACGCTGGCTTCCTGTCGTGGACATACAGTGGAATAGGGAGGAAACTGATGAGAAAGAGCCCTGATTGCAACGATTAAACTCCATTTGGGTTATGGGTGGCAGATGCCAACTGGCCCGGAGTTTTTTTTGTCTGCCCTCCCTGGCTCACTTCCATTTCAGGGAGTCCAGTTTTCTACTCATCCCTGACCGCCCTTGGAATAAATTGCAAGGTTGCCTGCAGGTTCTTACTCCCGTCTAGCCAAAGTGCCTGAGGAACCCACATGGTCTCTGGGTTGAAGTGGGTGAACTGGCACTGTTTAATGACTTCTGGATGTTTTTGAATTGTTTGCAGAAAACCATGACAATCAAGATGGCAGCAAGCAAGATTCACTGAATTCCAGGTAACAAGAAATAATCAGGAGATGGTAAGGGACGGCCAAATAAAAGGGGTAAAGGATGATCTGAAAGTGTGGACCGTGAGTTCCAAACTAGCCACATGCTCCATGATGCAATGTGAAGAGAGACTTGCATTTGCAGCGATGATGTGGAGTGAGCCCAGTGTAGTGGAGCCCTTTAGCAAGGTGATCTTTCCTCTTTGTGTGGCTGATAGAGGGAGCCTAACTAAGGGGTATTGCACAGTCAGTGTTGGGCCCTTCTGGCCCTGGAAGAAATCAGTCGTCATCTCTGTAAGTTCTGGAATCAAGAGTAAGTAGAGGTGTGCCGTCTTTCTATACTAAGGGCCTGAGAGCATGGACAGGTGTGTCTTAAGATAAGTAGAAAGATGGAGAGGCAATGGTGCTGTATCACAAAACATGAAAAGCCAGCTGAAGAAGGCCCAAGTTTTCTGGCACTCCACACTGCAGCAGACTGTATTCACTGGCCTTCTTATGTTAGTGTGAACATCAGTCCCGCGCAAGGTTGACCCACTGCTGTGTTTCTCATTCTGTGCTGCCTTGGTGACTGTACCTTTTAGGTGGAGTTGAGCCACCTCCGTCATCAGCTTGTTATCTGGTCGATACACTGTGCACAGGTGGCCCTCCCTCTCTCATTCCATGGCAGTGAACTATGTCCTCAGATGAGAATGGTTTCCTCGATCATTTTTGAAGGGAGAGACCTGTTTTGGGGCTGCACCCTTCAGCTTTGAATCAGGATGAAGAGGAGGCCCTGGCTTCTAAACCACTTTGATTTCATCTTTTTTTTCCCCCTGTCTCCGCAGTCCGAAGAGTGAAGGGCAGCAAAAGGCAGAGTATCCCTTCCTGCCAGGAGAGAAGTACTTTCCATCGTCCAGTGGTGGCCCTCCTGATTCCTCCGGCTTACCAGTACTTCTGACATCCTCTCCTCTCGGGTCCCATGGGACCAAAGCCAGCTCTGTTCTGGATGGAGCCAGTGAGTACTACTGTTGCATTGCAGATGCATCCAACTCATCTCCCCAGTCCAGCGATGCCCAGCTGGTGTCTGACAGGGCCTTCGGCTTTCCCTCACACACCTCTCTCTCTCTCTCTCACTCTCACTCTCTCAGTCATTTCTCATTTCTACTGGCCAGAATATCGATTAAAGTATTACCCAATCCTTCACATCATCATTCATCATTTTGTGTTCTTCAGATGTATCCATCACACCTTAGACCTCAACAAGTGGTCATTCAGTAATAATGCCTATACATAGAGTCAGTCAGGAGTTGTAGTAAGATTTAAGATTTTCCAGCGATGCTTCTTCCCTCGATCTTCTCTTTCATATAGTTTTCCTTCTGGTTGGATTTTGCTGGACTTTTATGATCTCTTCCCCACTGAGAGCACTGCCAGTATAGCTGGGGGTATTCTTGCCTTCCACAACTGGGAGTTATATATGTCTCCCACTTCCATTTCTTGTGAATGTTTTCCCAAATTGGAAGTGTGCTTGCCTCCTGTCGAGTTCATCAGTACTTGATGTGTCTGAGGCATGTCGAAAATGAAAATATCAGCCTCTATACCCTGCACATGAGTCTTCACCTTTGTTGTGTGCAAGGCTGCTTTCTTGATTTGGTGACCATCCTGGGTTAGAAGTGTATCACATTAGAGTCATTGAAAGTGAGAATGCCTGTTGGTTGTGTTCCTTCAAAGGTGAATTTTGATGCTTGTACTAAAGTGAGGAATCCTGCCAGGCTCGAGGGTGTTGATCTCGAAGAATAGCTGTGAAAGCACCTGGGTTTCAGGTGCATGTTTTCATTGATGCTGTAAGTGTTCTGACTGAAATAGAATCCTACTCTTGAGCAAGTGGAGAAAGGCATGGAAATTCATTGACCTTCAAGTTTCAGGTAGAGTGATGATCACTTTTGTGGCTCTGGGAAGCCCTTACCCATTTTAGCTGTCTGTGGAAGTATGTAGTTCCCTCTACTGTGATTTCTCTTCCCCGTTTTTGGTTTTCAAGAGCAGCTGGAGACTGTCTGGCCTTACCTCTGTTATTTATCATCTTCCATCCTGACATGCCAACACTTCCATGTCCATCTCCTGTTTGTGTCCTGAACTCTGCTGTGTTGCCACATCTGCTGTCCCGATATACCCTACATCTGCCACAGAAAAGTTCAGCGAGATTGGGGTACTCATCCTTTGAAGTGCGTCTTCAGACACGTGCTTTCTTCCCCAGAATCACACTCTGTCTAGGCTTTTCTGCCTTCTCTTCCCAACTTCCTTGCCTCCCCTGCGTCTTTCTCCTGGAATTGTGACTTTCTTATGTCACTGGCATATGGGACCCCCTTGGACCTTCCTTTGGAAACAGACCTACGTCATCCCTGGTTGCTCATCTTGGACACACAAAGGAATACTTTGAAAACTGATGAACAATAGCCCTGATTAGAACAACTGAACTTCATTTGGGCTATAGGTAGCAAAGGTCAACTGGTCTGGAGTCATTTTTTCTGCACTCTTTGGCTCACTTCATTTTTAGTGACTCCCTTTTTCTACTCATCCCTGACCTACATTGGAATAATTTCCAAGATTTTCTGCAGGGTCTTATTCCTGTGTGCTACGGTGACTGAAGAACCGACATGTGCTCTGTGTTGAAGTGGGTGACATGACACTATTTAGTGACTTCTTTTTGTTTCTGAATTTTTTGTAGAAAACCATGACAATGAAGATGATGAAGGTCAAGATGCACTCCATTCCAGGTTAGAACAAATAATCTGGGGATAGTAGGAAAGTGTAAAGTAAGGGGTAAAAAGTATGAAAATATAGACCATGAGGTCAAAATTAGGCACATGTTTCATGATCAAATGTAATGAAAGTCTTGTGTTTGCAGTGATGATGTTGAGTGAGCCCAATGTGATGGAGCCGTCCTCACTTCTAGGACAACCCTTTCCCTATGCCAGCATGCTCTGGAAATGAAGCAGACAGTATGCTAACGTGAACTCCATCAGTGAGTAAGGTTGGAGAACATCATGTTGAATTTGAGTCATCAGTGTCTGTAATCAGCATCCATGTCTATAATAATAAAAGTTTCTAATTGTATTTTATCATGAAATTTTTTATGAAATAGTGCATTTGGAAAAAATTAGAATATATTTTAAAAGTCTCATTCTTGTTTACATTGTAATGATTCTTTTCAATTTGACTTTCCATATTCTACCTTTTCAAATATTATTTTGTTCTCTAAAAAATTGACTTTATATACCAATTAGTAAGAAATATGTTAACTAAATTTCAAGTTTAAATGTGATTTTTAAAAAATCATAAATCACAAATGAAACAATATAATGTGTAAAAAGAGAAATTTTCATTTTTCATGTGAATATTGGCTCCACCATCCAACCTGTCATTCTCCCGAAACCCTGTCACTTACCATTCTGAGATTCCAATTCAAAAACCTAGACTTCCAGGGAATGTCCAGAAAACAATGACCTAGTCCTGTCTTTTCCGTCTCAGTTTAAGGAACCAAGATATTGATAGTGACCTGCATCCTTCAGTTTGCAAAGATTGATGGTAATATGGGAAGTTGAATCAAAAGCCCACTTCTAACTTCTTTGTGCATTTCATTTGTTTTACAGTACATAATTTACTGTAAAGCACCATCTATGTAAAACAGAATGTTAAATATATAATATGAAGAAGATTAAATTGCTTCAATATTAGCAACTAAAATCATAAATTTATATTTTTGTAGATTAATTAAATAGAAGTACCTTTTCTTTTTTCTTCGTCTTCTTCGTTTTTATCTTTTTTTTTTATCAATAGAACAAACATCTATTTCCCTTGCTCTTTTTCTGTTTTACTTTTTTTTTTTTTTGAGACAGGATCTTCCTAAATTGCTTAGGGCCTTGCTAAGTTACTGAGGCTAACCTTGAATTTGAGATCCTCCTGCTTCAGCCTACTGAGCAGCTACAGCTGTGTGCCACCATGCCCAGCCAGAGGCACTTTATTTTTTAAAGATAACTATGATAATCAGTTTACAACTTCTTCAAAACTTTTGATTTCTTAAAGTTATTTTTTGTTTCTTAAAATCAATTGCAGGGACCAGCTATATTTTAAAAAATGTATTGACTATATATAATATAATGAAGTTAATAGATTGAATAGTAATGGAGCATTTTAAAGCTCACATTCAGATATCTGTAGAATTAGGGCAGAAGTTCTTGTAGATATGTTTTTTTCTCCCAGGAGGGTTGCAAATAATTGCAGTTTAATCATTGTGGCATTTAATAAAACAGAAACCAAATGGGGAACAGTAGATATCCTTATGTTCAGAAAACATATTATGCCCACTTGTCTGTGTTTATTTTTTGTATGCTAGAATTACACTTTGGTTTTTTCCCTAAATTAACATAAAAAATCAAAACATGAATTTACAAGTTGTAAAACATATTAACATTTAAATTTTCAGCAGCTATTTGAAAAATTTGACACTGTTTGCTGGTCTTAAAACTTAGGAAAGAAGAAAATAAGCCTCAACAATTTTATCTATATTACTACTGTGTTCTTGAAAAACTCTAATAGTAAATATACCCAATTATGTTAGGTAATTATCAGGAGTCCATTAAATCTGTCACATTTCAAAGACTGTGAGGAGTATACAAGTCTAGTCTGTGTTTCCATTGCTCTTTTTCATAGGCATTATTATTATACTTGGGAGCTTCTATATACCATCTCTTCTAGAAGTTGCTTAAATAAAACGCTACTGACAAATGTGTACTCCTTTGTTCTAGTTTGGATGAAGGACAAGACATTAGCCAACATGTTTTTAGGTCTGAGGTTTCTGGGTGAGGACCCTGAGCAACCTGGTCTTGCCTTTGCCAGGAATTAGCTTCAGACAGGATGATTCAGTTTCTCTCTCTCAAATTATGTGATTGATATTTTTCTCTCTCTGAGATAATGCCCATAACCAATTCTTTCTACTTTTCTTCTCAAATCTCTTTGTGATTAGCTTAAGTTTTTCTCCCCATTCTCAACCACATTTTAGAGTGGGAAAGAAATTATGTTCTGTGCCAATCTAGAATAATAAAACAGAATCTTTGCTACATGGATGAAAGCAGGATATATTCCATTAGCACATGGGAATCATGTCATGAGAGCTCGTCAACATTAACAGGAAAGACATGTGCTTGTAAATATGTTACTGTGATTCCTCAAGCATCTGAAATAGCACCAGTGTCATCTTGTCCCCACTTTCCTCATCTTCTAGGTCCAAATGGAAAGCATTGACTGAGAATCAGAATTCCATGGAAAGATGAGGGGTGAAGAAGCAAGCCTCTGTGGGGATGAGGAAAATGAGAGACTGGCAGAGAAAGGGAGATAATGGGAAGGGAGTACACATAGATCATTGGCAAGTAGATGAGGAAAGTGAAATGGTTGCTCTGTACCATTACTTGGGCCTGTGTGGACGCAGCAGCAGTAGACTGCACGGTGGTTAGCTACCTGTTCTGCATTGTCAAGTTCACATCTGCTGCTGTGTCTCAGTCTTCAGGGTAGCCACCCTAAAGTGGCTCCACTGCTAAGCGTGTTAATGCCGAGTAGAATGGAGAACAAATACCTCTCTCTCAAAATCTTACATTCTGCAGCCAATGCAATAAAAATAGTTTTGGAAGACTATTGCAAGTCTTTTCATAAGTTGCCCAGCAGGTGCAAGGCTCTGAGTTTGATCCCCAGCACCACACACACATGCACAAAAGGTGTAGTCTTTCCCCAAGTCTTTTCATAAGCACGTTATCATTCTAATACATCTTGCCATATGCAGCAGAAACTTTTGCAGTTTGTCAGAAGTGGACATTGCTGTCCCCAAGAGATTTCATTATTTTGACACTATTAGCTCTTTCCCTCTAGCAAGCTGGCTAGTTTTATAACCTTGTTTTTCAACTGTTGCTTTTTGTTATTTGAATTGTACTCTTTATTACTTACCAGAAAGAAATTCTCCATCATTTTGGATGACATTTATTTGCCCATTTCTCAACATGTTAAATAACTAATGGTCTTGAGCTTTCCAAACACTCAACTTTACTAAAAAATTGTGCATCATATTGATGAAGGGTTTTTTTTGATGATGTTATGTAAGTTTATAGTGTCAAAGGTCAATTATCTTTAAGGTAATAAACATGACATGATTTACTATACTATTTGGAGCAAAGAAGCGCATTTCTACTTGGTTAATAAAATCCCAGTGCATCTGGCCTGGATTAATTTGTTTGTAAAGGAAATAAGAAGGAACTGAAATCTTTGTATGGCCAACATAAGTGACTCTCAACAGCTCAAGTATAGAAAAGGATTCAAGATTCTAAAGAAACAAGTGTAAAATCTGAAAAGTGGGAGATAAAATACTACATGTTAAGATACAATGCTTAAAATTTAAACCCCTGATCCCAGTAGGTTATCAAAATATGTATAGCTGATGAAATTTTGTGTTGTATTAAAGGTCGCCATGTAACAAAAGTAAGAAATACAAACCTCACACTGCTTTAAACATACAAAATAATTTATTGAATTATTTTTCAATAATCATACAGGAAAGCATTTCATAAGAAAACAAGGCCCATTAAAATGGCATGGAAAATCCAGAGTTCTAATTCCATTCTAAACATATAATTAGTTTTTAACTTTGTTAATGCAAGATAGTGTTTAGGAAAGTTTATTTTGAATTGAGATCCTATAACAGCATTGAAACATGTTCAGATGAAATGTGACATAGTCTTTAATTATAGGATAGAAAATACTGAACAGTAGCTTTTTTGAATCAGCATTTCTTTCTCATAGTCATTTCTATTCTAGATATAATCCCATACGCACACTAGACCACCCAGAAATCCTGACAAGCTTTAGATGAACCTTTACTTGTATCCCTCTGGATGACCTATGATCTTACCTTTGTACTGGGCTGAAGTGGAAAGAAAACATTTCATTTATTCCTTATTCAGAAACATTTATTAAGTATAAATTAGGTAGAGCTTACTGAAGGAAACACAAAGGTAAATAAGCCAAAATTCCTTCCTCAATAGTAAGAGCATCTGGTCATCATGATTCCGATAACCGGTAGAAGACATTTGATCCAGGAGAGGTGCGTGTGTAGACTCTCTGGATGGTGGGGACTATTTCTGACACTCAAAGAAGATTGCACTGAAAAGATGAGGTTCAGTGAGTTACTGGAGGAGGCCAACAGGGCCAATGTATAGATGCAGAGTCTTGAGCAGAGTCTCATAGGCAAATGATTTGGGAATGTTTAGAAAAGACATCTTTGTTTCAATGGTTCCTTTGACTTGGATCAAGTGCAGGTCAGATTAGAGCTAGACTGGAAGTCTCCAAGGAAGAGCCTAGAGAAAGAAGAGGCGGGACAATTAGCGCTGTGCTTTAGGAAAATGACTGGCTACAGATGTCAAGGGTAAGTCAGAGCATAATGGCCTGAAATACCCACTGGTCTTGTGCTTCACTCACAGTGAAAGGAAGGTCCAACCAATGGCTCCATCAACTCTCCTCTTTTCTCACAAACTGCAGTCAGGCTGGCCTCTTTGCTAAGCCATTAACACAGCTGTCACACTGCCAGCTTTGTGGTTTGGCTTTGGCCATCCCTCAGCCTGGAATGTTCTTCCCTTACTTGGCCCCATAGCTCACTCTATCTATCCCTGGAAGTTCTTGCTCCATCATAATTTTTTTGATGGGGTAATCTGACCATTGTATTAAAATTATAATGCTTCTCCCCACAGGGATCCCTGTTTCTGAAATCCCAATTATAGAAGGACCCACATGTCACTAACACATACAAAACAAATTTGCTAAAATGCCTGTCAGGTTCCCTGTCACTCAGGTTCCAGTGTCTAGTACTACCCACTGCAACTCATAACCCCAAACAGCCACCCTTGTGATTAGTTGCATTGATGCTGGTAGCTGTGTCTGAATGAGCTTAAGTTCATAAGTTGTAACATTGAAAACTTCAGATAAAGGTGCTGCTTATGAATAGGAAGAACACTTGTGTGGAATGCTCAAATAAGGAAAAATGCACATTTATTGACTTGCTAAATCCTTCCTTTTAGATTGTTTCATGAATAAATAGTAACTATTACTAGCAAGCATTGATTTTCTTTGTTTTCTAATCTGTTGTCTCAGAGGTACTCACAAATCAGCATGATGTTTACAAATGGTAGCTGAGAAACCTCTTCAGTACTAAATAGAATCAGCCCTGTGGGTTCCATGCCCAGGGGTCTAACCACTTTACAAAAATGTAGTTAGGACTAAGATTATGGTGTCTTACTGAACATGTATGAACTTTTTTCTTGTTATTATTCCCTAAACAATGCAGTGTAACAGCTATTCTCAGAGCATTTACATTGTATGAAGCATTGTAAGTAATCTAGAGATAGTTTAGAGTTTATAGGAAGGTGTACATAGGTTAGATGTAAATACCATGCCATTTTATATGAGAGATTTGAGCACTTTGGATTTTGTTATCCATGGGAATCATAGAATCAATCTCCTACAAATACTGACTACCTCATATTACTCTAAAATTTTATGTATGTGCTTATATAAATACATTTTATATACATGTACCTATATAATCTAGACATTATCTGAAGTGTGCAATACTGATTTTGTATATGGACAGAAATATTGCTTTAAGAATTTATGAAAATTCCACTAAAATCACCGAAAGTTATAAGATACAATTAAAATATCATATTTTTTGGTTAACAGTTGTTTGTCCTATGTGACCCCATCATTTTTTAACATAATATATAAATTTTTTTCATTCATTTTAAATATAACTTTGAGAATTTCATTGGCAAATAGAGTTCTTAACACAGCAAAGTTTTACTAGATTGAAGCTCATTTTAAATAAAGGCTACCTAATATCTCCAGTGATTCAATCATAGTTGTCTAATTAGACAACTATTGATATTGATAGAATACAAATTATATGTCTTAATTTTACCTATATGACCCACATTTTTATTTAAATGAAGGCAATAAAAACTTTTTAGGGATTGGACTAATAGATAATAAATGAATTATATATGTCTTTTAAAATTCATTTGAACATCAGTAAATGTTTAACAAAACAACAGCAAAGTATGATAAAACTGAATTCAGTAGTTTTAATACTTTAATTTACCTTGAATCACAAAGTATCATTGCTTAAGGCATTTAAATTTTTTTGTATACTTTTATAACAGTGAGAAGATAGAATATAATCCAAATAAGAGTTTATCAGCTTGATTTATGCTTCTGCATATTTAGATATGAAGTATGTGAACTTTCATTCTTACCCTGCTCTGGGCTTGCAGACATGAGAGATGAGATCAATTGCTTCCTAACAAACTTTGGAATCTTGGAATCTTGGATTATGGATGTGTATGGGGTACTGAGGAGTTATATAGGGGTAAATCCACAAATCCACAGGCAGTGTCCTATCTGCTTTTGTGTTCCCGGTGAAAGAGAGGTAAAGTCATAAGACTACCAGAACTTTAAAAATAAACAATGCTGCCATCCCAAATGAGCACATAAAATATTAAATATTTACTGTGGAGAAGGGCACAAATATTTATTGAATACATCAAACACAGTTCCACTCAGAATTATTATGTGATAGGAAAATTTATAAGCGCAATACATATGTCATCCAATTTAACCTCCAGGAAACACTATAAAGAAGAAGTGATTGTTCTCATTTTTAAAAAGAGAACACTCAAGTTTAAAAATGGCGAGTAATTTCCTAGGGACACTCTTCGGTTATCTCAATTGAGCCTTATCATTTCTGGATTCATTTCCCTTCTTTTCTTTCTATGCCATGGAACTTGGGGCTCATCCCCTTCTTTCCACCTCTATCCAAAAAATATCTCCATCAAGTTTTTCTGCATTGAAATAGTAAGATGTAATCTATCTGCTCGCCTTCTTTCCCAATGTTCCCTGAAACAAGAGACCATTCTAGTTATGTTAAGAGTGTAACTGCATCATCATAGAGAGGTATAAACAAGAGTAATGAATAACGAGTAAAGGTGGGCAGTTCGCAAGAGTTTTGGGGATTTTTGCTGTATTATCACAATACCTAGCATATAGTTCTTGATTTCTCATGAGGCTCTAAATGTTAAACTTCTGTCCTCTGAGTTTAGTTTTTTAAATTTTTTTCTGAATGAGCATCAGCATTTGCCCATCCTTACTATTCTCTGTCATTGCTTTTAGGAAAAGACCTTAGTCTTTCCTAAGAAATTTCCTTAGAACTTCCTAAAATTCTGGAGAATTTTTCCTGGTGATGGACCTTCTCCCTTGCATGAAAATTTTATCAAAGAAGTTGACAGAATCAGTTCTGTCAACGAAACTGGTGTTTCTGTTGTCCAACTGGGGCTGCTTCATTTCTTCATTTCAGTGAACCTCTAGACTTGGTCAATCCAAATTCACTGGTCCTCAGCCTTCTCTAAGAGGTACCTCTCCAGGCATTTCCTCACAGTCACAACATGAAGTGGTCAAACATGTGGCAGAACTGAAGTGAAAGCAGAATCTGTCAGACCCCAGATCCATTCTCTTTCTTCCACAACATCAGATTCCTCTGTGTTCATCCTCTCAAGCCACTTCAGGCCCTGTCAAAGACCATGACCCTAGATGATTGACTCTCTTGCTGATGGAGTTGCCTCTATCCATGTCAGTTCCTGGGTCTATGGCAGAAAACACACTAGCTGAGAGGAGACCTCAGAAGGGCTTGACCTCATTCTGGTCACAGCCTAATAGGCACCTAGAGATATTCTAGGTCCATGGAGGAGTCTGTATCCTAAGCGCACAGAAAGTTCAAAGACCTCGTGGAATCGGAATGGTCTCCCAATCATACAACATCAGTAACATCTTTTAGGGCATTCTAGATTTTCATCATAAACACCAGTGCTGTTTCAAGATAAAAATGAAGACGGGGGAGCTCCAGCTGTGCTGAGGCTGCAGAGCCACTTCATTGCAGAGGTGTGCAAGGAAAATCAGCCCACCACGTTAGGAGCCTGGCTTCTTACCTTTTGTTCGGCCATGGAATTTGGAAATATTCAAGTAGGAGTCTCTAAGATTCTGTTTGGAGTTTGAAGTTTCTCTAAATGTACAATTTTGAACATTAACTTGAAAATCTGATGTTTCCAATTTACTAGGAAAACCTGAGGCATGTTTTAAACTGTTGAGTTTTTTCCTATATAGAAAGTAAAATCATAAAGAAAAAGTAATAATGTAACAATACAGTATAGAAGAAATAATGTAGCACATAAACTAGAAGGGACCTGGGATAAAATTCTGGCCATATTTTTACTATGTGACATTATGTAAATTATACTCCAGGAACTTCAGTTTCTTTAGTTATAAAATGAAAATCATAATATGT
Source organism: Glaucomys volans (assembly GCA_020662805.1). Lineage (NCBI taxonomy): Eukaryota > Metazoa > Chordata > Mammalia > Rodentia > Sciuridae > Glaucomys > Glaucomys volans. Next base: position 19,987 of record JAJEJO010001950.1, read on the forward strand.
ATCCTAGAGGTATTTGGGAAGATCCTAAGTCAAAGTGTCTAGTATGGTGTTCCTAGTAGACAGTATCCAGTAAATATTAGCCAAATCGGAATCTAATTCTGTTTGGGAGATACAATATTTATAAAGGGTCTGCAGTGAGCTAGGAAGTAGGATTCCAAAGACAGAAAAATCCTGTTCAATTGCCTCAAAGACCACAGTCCCCAGCGAAGGGACAACACATAAACCAGTAATTACAGAACCACTTATTGTGTGCTTCGATGACATGAATGCTTCCTTTCCAGGTTCATCTTGACTCAGAGAACCAATCACCCTTCCTCTTGAGTTCTTGGATAGAAATACGTACTGCAAACACAGTTAACTAAAGGAACACATTTTATTAATTACAAAACACTTGAGAGTTAAACTGAACCACATGGAACATTATTCTTTTCCAGAAAGGCCAGTGTAGATTGCCTTTTTTTTTATGATGCAAAGCGCATTCTCAATCCAAAGTTTAAATTATGGATTTTTCTTCCACATTTGTAAGAAAACACATCCCCTGTATTAACAAGAAATAAGAGAACGTTTTTTCCCCATGCTCAAGTCAGCTCTGGCTGAAATCACAAACCTGAAGGTGTGAGAGGCAGGTTCTTCCAGTGGAAGGGCAAAAAGGCTAGAGGGAGTAGCATTCACAGAGACTCATGACTCCCATAGAGTGTGGGAGTGTGCCTTGGTCTCTTTTGTTTGTTTGTTTTCTGGTTTTTGGTATGGGATTGAACCTGGGGCACTTAAACACTGAGCCACATCCCTAGCCTCTATTTTTCTCTTTTTCATTCTGAAATACACTTTGAATGAGATTTTCCTGTTCAGACATGACTTCAGTAAGAAAGAAAAGAGAGCTGACTCTTCAAACTTCCCAGGTGTCTGGCCTGGGCTTGTTGACCAGAGTCTTTGGAATCTGGTCAGTTTGAGAGCAGAAAGACAGGTTTGGAGAGCTTCAGAGCCATAACCTGTCCATTTTGCCTGTCCTCCTCTGTGGGAACCTCAGTTTTGAGTTTGGATGTCACATTCCTAATGATATTCCCTCTGGTCACATCATCCTGCCATTGGGATCATCCTGGTTTAATCCTTTTCCATCCCATTTCTGATCATTCCCTCATGGACATCTGCTTGTCTCCTCCCCATCAGTAATTGGCTAGCGGAGCTTCTGGGCCTCATAAGAGGAATCCTGCACTCTCCTCAATCCTGGCTGCTATGCACAACCCCGCCCCCAACCCCTGCTAGGATTACCCCTTGGGGTGTTGGTAGCCCTGTAGTGTGCTTGCAGAGACTGTAGCAGATTCTGCCTGTTATCTGTTAGATTCTCCAATTTTATCCTGTTGCGCTTGTGAGATTTGGAAAAAAAAAAATAGACACACATGCAGAAAGTAGGAATTCTGAAGTGATAAAGTTCAGTATAAAAATAAAGCTATTTAGGATGAATACAGCAAACATGAAAGAAGATTACACAGGTAACATCTTTGAGGTGCCCTGCTGCGGTGGTCCTCAGGGTTCTCATTTCACATGCACGCATGGAACACACAGAGGTTAATGGTTAAAATAATTCTATTTTACTGAGATGGCCTGATTGAATTGTGTTTTTAAAGCATGTGTCAATAAAGTGCCTCAGGCTCTAGTAAACATGCAAATACTGAGAGGCCTTTAGGTGTAAGATAGTCAATAGCCCTTTGTGAGGTAGTGAGCAGAATGTATTAGGCTCTATTTCATGTCAGGTTTCAGTGTGGTGAAATATAGATATCTCCTTTTCATTAAGAAATGTGCCATTATGTTTGCTTGCAAATATTTAAAAGAGTTTATCAGTGCAGTTTGCTTTAATTACATTATGCAAATCCAGAATTCCAGCTGGTATTATTAATTACCTTTGCAATGCCATTAAAATTCAAATTATTTGATCATCATTCTAAGACAATAAATCCCTCAACCTAAATAGTCATTTTTGTTATGCTAATTAGGTGCTTTATAAATAGGAAAGGGTTCTGGGCTTAAATTAGTGAAATTAGTCACTTAAGAGAAAGGATCCAAAATAGCGAAAGAAGACTGATCCGTGGCCAGCGTGAGTATATTTGGGTTTTTTTCTGAGTTCATTTGGAATTAAGCATTAAATACATATGTGCTATTTATCTGAATCTATAAAATGATCTTTCCCAAAACCAGAGAATTTGTTCTCCTTCAGGGGTGTCTTCCCTGGAAGCCAGCATGAGCTCGTGGTTCCCATTCTAGCAGTATCCGGTGTTACCAAGCAAGTGCCTCTTGTTCTGGTGTGGTTTCCCAGCCCATCATGCTGCCACCTCTGCCTACAGGTGTGGGCAGACTTTTTATTGCTATTGCTTTTATCTTTATGCTTTTAAATAACAGTGTTCTACAATGGTCGTTTTAAAAGATTTTTGCAGGTAAGTCAAAAGAAACTGAAATCCCTCCTAATGCCACTCAGGTTACCACTTACAAAGTCCCCTCGCAGATCTCTTCTTTTGGCTTGAACTTCAATGTTTGAGGAGTCAGCTCGGCAGACAGCGTTTTGTAGCCTCCTTTTGTTCATGTAACAAGTTGTGGAGGTGATCATACTATGTCAGAGTACAAGTGTGATATCTCTGGGAAAGCAGCGGCGGGACACACGCCCCCTGCTGGTGCCCTGTGCTCCCGGGGCACAGGTGAACGCTGGCACACACACCAGGTGCCAGGCAGGCGGTGTGTGTGGAGCCAGCCGCTCCCCCAGCTCCTGCAAGGAGAGCAGAGGGAGCCTGGCCTCTGGGCAGTCACCCTTG
>JAJEJO010001951.1:0-35957 GCA_020662805.1 Glaucomys volans
CGTGTGACATTTCCCATCATGTAGAACATGATGAGTTGTCTTTTCAAGTGCTTCTGTAGGCCAAGTCCATTAATGAGATTTTGTTTAGTCCAGTGTGAGTCAGAGCCAAGTGTGTTTGCTCACAGATGCGCATTAGAAGAACAGGGCTTGACTGGTAAGTGGCAGCCCCATCTTTAGGGCTGAGGTAATTTTCCAAAGCTGATTTTCTTAGTGTTCAGCAAAGTGGAATGTAATTTTAATTTGCAAGAAGAACTTTGGCTTCCATGAAACATAACTATCAGCTTTTTTTTTTTTTTCCCTCTGAAAGCATTCTTCACAATGATGCCAGGGGAGGTCAGAATGGAACAGTTAGAGATACAAACAAATCTAATAAAAGGAAGACTCAAAACAAATTAAAAAGTCTGTTCTGGAATTTTATTTTACAAATTGGGGGTGTGGTGGAGCCAAAGAATTCAGTAAATTGTTTTCATTTAATGATGTCCAAATACTCACTTAATAAAAATGTGAGAGTAAGACATCACAGGAATTTATATTTAAAGATATTATAAAGCCCATTTGAATAAAGTTTTTGCTCGCCAAGAATTTGAAGGCATCAAAGACATTTATCTCCTTGCAGAGGATGCTTTATGCCGAGGATTCAAATTGGCAAAACTTTTTAATTGGTTCGCTTCTACAGTGCAACACATAAAAAGTTTATGGAGGCAACAATTCATTAGACACTGCAACATCAGACCAGGGCATCAACTATTTATAACCCAGCCTGCCACTCAGCCATGCAGCCACATCAGGATGAGATAGGAAAATTCACCAAGCACACAGATTTTTGTTAACCATTCATTTCCTTTTGTAAAGTCAAGGGGCTGATGAACAAGTGCTTTGCCTCGGTCTTCCTAAGTGGAATAGGAAATACAGGTGAGTATACTCTTGCCTACCCGATGTAATGCAAGACGATCCATCCATCCGAGTCAATGAACGGACCACAAGATAAACGCATGGATGATGCGACCCTCATTCTCTGTGCTGTGGTCTCCTCTTCCTTCTGCCACACGCCCTCCAAAATGTGTGGAGTACCATTCACACAATGGTAGAGGCCAGCATATTGCTCTCATTTCTGATGCTTCTCTGAAACATTATTTCCAAGTACAGATCTGGGAGAAACAGTTAAGAGATGATTTAGTCCTCTACACAAGTAGGAGTGAGGACCACGGCTCCCCATGGCTATGGAAAGGAGGGCTTTCTTGGCACATTGCAGATGGCAGTAGAATTCTGATGTAGGGAAACACTGTTTTGCTAAAGAGTTCCCTTCCCTACTTTCTTCTGTTGTTTTTAAAACAGAGAGGGAAAACAAAGAATAGGCTATGAAAACCTAAGCATAATAAAACCAACAGACATTTACAGAACTTACAAGCAATATTCCTTTTATTTAGCAAATGATTAGGACTATCTGATGACAGCAACTCTTATGTCTTGTTTTCCACCTTATAGAGACAATGTTCTAGGAATTGGGACCAAAGCAGCTAATGTGATTAGGGCTGGGGGCCTCTTGAGCCCCAGAGATCTGGAGCTTTGCTTGAGGCCCAGAGGCAAGAGAGGGTCTCAGCTTGAATGTTAAAAGAAATCAGAGCCAGGTTTTCCCTTAGATAGAACGTCAATATCTATGGCCCATAGTTTCCATCATGTGACTTTTTTTTAATGTATCCAGCATTCTGGTGTGTAAGGGAGAGAGGGAGAGAGAGGGAAAGGGAAACTGCAGAGTAAAACTGATGAATATACTACAGGGAATTCTACCTTTATGCATATCTATAAACACCAATATAAAAAAGTACATAAATAGAAAGGGACCAAGAGGGGAGGAAGGGGAAGAGGGGAGGGAGGCAGAGAGAAGCAGGAAGCTTGGGACAGAAATGGAGCAAATTACATTCCATGCATGTATGATTATGTCAAAACAAACCCCACTATTAAATATAACTGTACTACACTGATAAAAAATTTTAAAAACAAAACAAAATGAAAAATGATGGAGAGAGAGGGAGAGAGGGAGTCATTGTCCTGTTGCACATTTTGCTCTGAACTGCATTTTTCAGGGAATTGCTTGCCTAAGTCCAGCACACAAAGTCCTGAAATGTGCAATGCCCAAGAAATGTGCTGAGCAGTGATGCGGTCGGGTGGAAGAGTCCTGCTGCCTCCTGTCCTAGCCCACTCATCACAGGGGGTGACGGAGCATGGAGAGCTCGGCCCCATTCTGTGAGGAGGTGCAGTGGTGTGGAGCACATTTATTGTGTAGTAAGTTAATGAAGATTATAATCATCAGACTAAAATGAGGGTTAGTTGAGCACCTACTGTAGGCTGAGTCCTAACGTTAGGAGTTTACATGCAAAAACACATAATGACCAAATCCTTATTTTTACCCCTAGAGATCAGCATAGCAAACCCCATCTTATAGAATCCAACAGAGATGCTTAGAAGTCCAGAGGGCCTTGTCTAAGTTGTACAGTGAGACGGAGGAAGCCAGACTTCAAACCCAAGTCTGCATTGCCTTGCACCTGGGTGTGGCATATGGGGGCTGTCTCCAACAGAAGTCCTTCCACCCTCTGGTAACTCGGTTCCTTTACCTACTGCCTCCCTTTTGTGTGTCTCTTGGCCCTGGGGTGTTCTCTGGCTACTGCAGTGTGTTAGAACACAGAACCAGTCAGAAGTGCTAAGGAGTCCCAGTTACCCACAGCAGGTTCCCCACTAGCCCACCCTTGCCTGTCTTCCTTCTTCCCTCTCTCCCTCCCCATTTGCTCTTGGTATTTCCGGAGATCACCTACCAAATACCCATGACCTTGTGTTAGGCATTGATTTGGAGAACCCAACCTAAGACCACCTCTTACCCTCAGAAGGTCTTCCATCTGCAGCTGATGGTAAAATTATGCAGTGTTAGAACAAAAAATGAACACAGAAGAGGCAGGCCCATTGCGTGTATCCGAAGGCACAGGGAACTCTCTGAAACCCACGTGTTGCTTTTGTGCACAGACTAAAGAGAGGGTTTTAGAATGATATAGACACCTCCCTGCTTCGAGCACAGTGGTCGTGCAGAGAAACATTTTCCCAAGTTTACATGTGTCTCTAAGCCTACCAATTTCAGAATTAGGCCTTCAGGTTTACTAATAATGTGTGTAGCTTCTGCACAATAACATGAAGTTTAAACTTGACCTTGTGCCACATAAATGCTGCCCCAAACCAAAGAGACTGGATGAGACATGATAAGAAGAAAAATGAGCTTGCTACATGTCACTGGAGACGAACTGCTAGATTAGCACTTTGGTTTGATACTCAGGCTCTGCTAAGTCATGACTTTAGCTTCCTTTAACAAATTGAAATGCAACTGGGTAAAGAGACATCTAGAATACCAGGCAAGTGATAAGGCGCAAGAGATCAGCTGGGCCTTGCTGACGGAGCTGAGTGCCTGTGAGCGTCCAGTTTCCTTCCAATCTTTTGAGTTTGTTGTTATTATTAAGTAGAGAAAATTCAGTGGTATTTCATTAGTTGGGATAAATGGGCGTATCTGTAGGGAAGAAAATTTGGATAACAGAAGAAAAGACTGCATGTATGTAGAAATGACATCAGGGTCCTCCTGATAATGATTCTGGTGATTCTTAGTGTCCTATCATTTCCAGAGAAGGAGTATTGCTGGCATGCAGCCTCATATTTGATTTTTCCAAAGAGGACTGATCTCTGCTGATGAGATAATAGCTCATGTACACCCACCACTCTGAAGGCCGTTTAGGATCCTCTTTCCTTTCATTTCGCATCCCTCTTCCAGAATTCTCAGATTCACAGTTATAAAGGAGATTTATGGTTCTGAAATATCATCTTATTTTCTTCCCTTCTACTAATGAGTTGTATGAAATAAGCATGATTTTCCTAATGCTCATTTTGAGTGTCAAAAATATAGAATTTAGCAAGGAGCATCAAAGTACTATTAATGCCGTAATTTAGTGACAAAATACCTCTCAGTTTTCAAGTGCCTTTTGCTATATTTCTTCATTTCAAAGGATTTATTGTATTATTTCCTTGGCTGTAATGGTTGGGTTCTAGCGTAATAGGCTTATTTTGATATTTTCTCCACAGTTTAAGTTATTTCAATAATAACTAACTCTACCTTTGAATGATGCTCAGCAAACAGGCAAACAGTGGGTGTCCTGCTTTACTTTTCCTTCTCAGCAGCTTCAAGGGGTCATTTCATCCTTGACGAGAGTGTTTGGTGTCTGCATACTGACTCGGATCACAGCCTGTCCTCCCCCTCGCTGAGGATAACTGTTTCTCCATGGCCGCCTATCCAAGTTAAAAAATTTTTTTTTTTTCAAAAGTTTGAACTAAGATGTCAGTGTCAGCAATGACAAAGATTGGAACAAGGTGTGACTGAGATGACCAAAATTAAGCAAGGTGGTTTCTAACTACTGGCTAAATCAGAATTTGAGCATAAGTGAAGCTTAAACACAGTTTGATAGAATTCTTACTTCTTCGTCGTCTTTCAAGTAGTCTACTCTTGGCTCTGTGAATTGCTTAGGATTTTCCTGGCATGTGATATCAACAGCAGGCAGACATGTAATAAACTTGATGCAGTCACTTGTAAATGGCAAATAGATGCAGCATGTCTGGACATCTTCTCTGGGATTCCTTGAGGGGTGGAACAGAGAGATGTTAAGTATGCTCCTGAAGAACCATTAAAGGTGATTTTTCCTACTAGCCAACTTGATGGACCCATGTTTATGCCCTGGGGAGTTTCAATGATGGAATTGATCTGTGTGTGTCTATTCCAGAAACCATTCGGCCCCGTGGCAATTGGTAGTCTCCTGAAAATCATTTATATTTCCAGGCATCCCAAATTTTGAGAAGTCACAATTCTGAAGGCAAGAAAACTGGATATTTATGACTCGTTGAAATAGACTGGACATCTTTGGAACTTTTATTGCAAATTATAAAAATGTGTGCAAGGAAGTTTTAACAAACACCAAAAATTTTGGTACTGTGATAAATATCCTTTCTCTGTGTTCAATTTGTTTTTTAAATCAGTCATTGATTCAAACAATAATATTCTCAGGACCAGTGGTGATACATTTGTCTGGTCTGCTATCTCAGAAACATTCTTCAGGAGAACCAGGCATCACTGGGCTATAGAAGCAGAGAATTTTTAACTCAAGGATTTGCTCTTTGGGGTCAGTGGCAATAGCTTCTGTCCATCTTCCACTATGGACTCCCGGTCTAGTCTCAACACATTGGCCAGAGTAATTCTTCTTATTAGGTCAGATGCATCACCACTCTGCTACTCAAAACCTCCAATGATAATCCATTTCATGTGGAATAAAAGTGAATAGGCATGGGACTTGCTTTCCAAGTTATCACAGGTACAAACGTTTTGTGGCTGAAGATCACGTGATCTCCAGCTTTCCAGTTTGAGTTGTCTATTTCTCTTCCAATTATAAATTGGTGACATGTATTTTACATTTTTAGATAATTTAACATTTGGCTCCTACATTATATTAGCTAATATAGCACTAGTTATTCTTAAGAGAAAAACATACATCTCTGTGGCTTCAAATGGTATGAGTTTACTTCTTGCCGCCATGATTTTTAGGTATGTTTTGAGTTGGACAGCCTACCATTGTGCTCAATCTCAAACCCAGACTCCTTCACCCTTGTGGATCCTCCCTCATCTAGGTTTTTGGAGTCTCCCCATTAAGCTGGGGCATGGGGAAAGAAAGATGTAGGACTGTGGCACAAGATTTTCTTTCCACATTCTACTGGCCAGCACTGAATCACTTGCTCACAACAACTACAAGGGATTCTGGGAAATGCCATCTGAGAGCCCAGGAAGAACAGGAAATAGTTTTGTTGGTCAGCTAGTTGGCTCTGCCATACCTACCTGCCATTTTTCCCTTAGTTATTAGACCATGTGACTGATCTCATTTTTTTTCCTCTTTCCCAGTTGTTTAGGACTTCCTCTGTTTTAGTCAGCTTTGTGTCCTGGTGACAGAAGAACCTGAGAACAATGTAGAAGAGGAAAAGTTTATTTTGTTTCATGGTTTCAGAGATCTTAGTACATAGATGGCTGAGTCCATTGACTCCATTGCTCTAGGCCCAAGGTGAGACAGAAGAACATCATGGCAGAAGAGCATAAAGCAGCTCAGGGCATGGCCACCAGGAAGTAGAGAGAGTTCCACTCACCAGGGACAAAATATAAACTCCAAAGTCACACCTCCAATGACCTACCTTCTCCAGCCACACCCTACTTGCCTAAGGCTACTTCCCAGTTACTCCATATCAGAGGATTAATCTACTGATTATGTTGCATTTCTCATAATCTCATCATTTTACCTCTGAAAATTCTTGCATTGACTTCTACATGAGTTCTTGGGGGACATTTCAACCTAAACCATACCATGCTCCTACATAGCCATCATGTTTGGATATTGTGATATATTCTTTTTGGACAGAAGGGAAGGATCTAGTCTCTTGGAGTTAGATACACCTGGGTTTATGTCATAATTGGAGTGCCTACTAGTCATAAGTCTTTAAGTTATTTAACCTCTCTTCCCATCAACATATTCATCTGTCCAAAAGGCAAAAAAATGCCTGCCTTATGAGATGATTTAATAAAAATTACATATCAGAGAACAGAATAGTAAAGGTAAGAGCACAGATTCTGGAGCAGGACTGCTTGGGTTTAAATCTTGGCTCATTTCTTAGGTGATGAATGAGCTTCTGTTTTCTCCTCTGTAAAATGGGGGTCATGATATCATCTATCTCACAAAGGTTTGGAGGGATTCTTCAGTGAGTCAGTATATGCAAGATACACTGGTGCTTGAAACATACAGTAAGAAGCATCTAAGGGTTAACCTTAATCCAGAGTATCTGGCACATACTACAGGCTCTTGCTAAGGGTTTTTCTTTCCAAGTTGTTGCTACTGTGGTTTATTATTTCAAGTAACTTTTAAAGACTGAAAACACCCAAAGATCTCCCCAAAGGGCTCTTTAAGGATGGGATTTCAAGCATCTTAATGGGACATCAAGGAATTGTTTGTGTAGAGAGCCCTGTCAAATGACCGCTTGCTTTGATAGCTTCAATGTCGGTTCTGTGTCCTGGAGGTAATTGCCAAGAGAGTACATTTACCCAGGGCTCTTTGAAGTGATTTTTAAAAATGTGTGATGTGAGGTTAAATAGCACTTGATTCATTACCAATTTAGGGTGCACAATGGAGAGGGGAGGTTTTTCAGGGTATCAGGCTCATCTTAGTAGAAGATTACAGTCTGAAAAATTGTTTAAAGAGAAATATAATTAGAATAATGGGGCAACATAATGAGAAATCAATGCTATTAATGTAACTGCTAATTACTGTATTAGAACATTTATCCAAATCCCTTCTCCTTAAAACTAAAAAACATGAAATTAAGTCACCGCAGTAGGGAATTCATGTAGAGGGACTCAGGGATTTTGGATTACTCTGAGAAATCTGTCCTGAACAATTTGCTTTTGTATCAAACATTAAGCTTGACCCTCCTGGTTTCAGGGAGCAGTTGTGAAGTGAAGGACTTTTGTTATAGGTTCAGGGTGGTAAAGAATGTCCTAATCCTGTTTGAAATGGACATTTTGCTCCTGATCTTGGAAGTGTTAGTTTGTTGAATGTGGGTCTTTTTGAAAATGTCACAAAGCTGGAATTCTGAGTGCTGTGAATACCTTCCAGGAAGGTGAGGTAAAGAGCTTGTACTGATTTGGGATTGTCTGGAGTGAAGTAGACAGTACAGCATTCTTGGCAAATAGACCTTGGTCCCACATAAGAGGAAAGGACAGAACTGGAGTCAAAGGCCAAGTGTTCTGATTTGAATAATCTGGGTACAGTACAGATGTGGGTTTCCTTGGTGTCAGTGTGAATTTAGGTTGCAGTTCATGGTGTACCATTTGGGGTGATGGGAAGTCCTAGAATTGAGGTGTAGATCCAGGAACCAAGAGCAGGAGGCTCAGAACCCTGAGCTAACAGGGATGGAAGGCGATTTTTTTTTTAATTGTAGAAAAAAAATATAATAAAATTTGCCACGTTAACCATTTTAAATGTATAATTTAGCAACATCAATTACTTTTACAATGTTGTACAACTGTCACTATTACCCATTTCTGAACCTTTTCCATCACTCCAGACAGAAACTCTATCAAGCACTAATTTCCCCAGCCCTTCATAATTTCTGGTGTTGTGGTTTAGATATAAGGTGTTCCCCAAAAGCTCATGTGTGAGACATGCAAGAGGGTTAAGAGACAAAATGATCAGGTTACGAAAAGTGTAACCTAATCACTGATAAGGGTTAACTGGGTGGTAACTGTAGGCATCAGTGTGTGGCTGGAGCAAATAGATCACCGGGGGTGTCCCTGGTGAGCAGGGAGCTCTCTTTCTCTGCTTCCTGGTGCCATGTCCTGAGCTGCTTTCCTCCACCATGCCCTTCTGCCATGATGTTCTACCTCACTTGGGCCCAGAGCAATTGAGTTGGCTGTCTATGGACTGAGGCCTCTGAAGCTGTGAGTCTCAAATAAACTTTTCCTCTTCTATATTGTTCTTTTCAAGTTGTTTGTTCTCAGCAGTGAAAAGCTGACTACAACATCTGGTCTACCCTTTGTTCTTATGAGTTTGCCCATTTTTTAACTTATTCATTCATCCTTTTGTATCTGACCTATTTTAGCATGATGTTTTTGAAGTTCATTCGTGATAAAGTATGTATCAGAATTTCTTGATTTTTAAAGGTTGAATAATATTCGTGTGTGTGTGTGTGTGTGTGTATGCCACATTTGGTTTACTTATTCATCTGCCGATGGACATTTGGGTTGTTTCCACCTTTTGGTCACTGTGAATTTTGCTGCAATGAATATTGGTGTACAAGTGCCTGTTTGAATCTCTTTTCCATTCTTCTGTGTCTATACCAGGAGTGGGATTGCTGAGTCATTCGGTTTTGAGGAATAGCTAAATTGTTTTCCTGGAGTTGTTCTTGACACCTGTGAAGCAGGATCAGGTATATAGAATGGGGATGAGGACCAACACTAGGAAGTAAAGGGGTGGAAACTGGGTCTCAGGAAGAGAGCAGATGCTCTTTCCTGAGCATCCTGTGTTTCTCTGACTATCCTGGCCAGCACGGTGGGACCATATTACAGAGTGTGCAAAGTGTGATAAAAACGAAGTGTGATATCACACCTCAGATATTCAGACATAGACAAAGATCAGCAAACCAGAAACCCATGGAGGCAGAGTCCCACTCCATGGGATGTGTGCTGAAGCTTCCAGGGGTAAGGTTCAGCTGAGTTAAGGTTAAGTCTTGCCTCTAATCCTAGGAGACCTGGGGGAATCTGGTCAGACTCAGTTAAGAAGTCTGAGGAGCAGACACGGGTAGTTGGACCAGGAGGCTGTGGTCTAATTCCACCTTAAAGTCACCTTAGGCACCCATACTAATTGTGGGGCAGGTATTTCCAGATGACCTGTGGTAGTTGAAATGGCAGGTTTCATTTTTCTCTTTTCACATTCCCTGCTGAGGCAACTCAAAGCAGTCTTACCTACTTCCAGAGCTCAGTGGTGGGGGCCAGCACTTCCTTGTATTACCCAGCTACAGGGTTTAGGAGGACCTTCTAGGATAACTTTTTCTTCTTTTCTGTGGTTCCTTTACCAGAAGCTTCAATATCACCTGGGAATGCTTTAGACCAGTGGTTCTCAAACTGGAATTCATATCAGAAACATCTAGAAGGTGCTATACAGATTGTTGGGCTCTGCCCCTAGACCCTGTAATTCAGTAGTTCTGGGTAATACCCCAGAGTTTGCATTTCTAGGATGCTTTCAACTGTGGTCTGTGGGCTTGCATTTGGCTTCACCTACCTGGGTGAGGGTTACAACTGCAACATCTCAGAGACAGTCCCAGAAGCACTTGTCTGTGTTTAAACACCCATAGGAATTCATCCAGGTGGTTGATCTAGTTAAGATGCATATTCTGAATGGAGTGGTCTGAAAGTCAGCATTTCTTACACATCTCAGGTGATGCAGAGGCAGCTGGTCCCTCTGAACTGCACCTTTAAGAGAGAATCTAAAAGCTGTCTGCACATTGGAATCACCTCCAGGAACTTCCAAACATCACAGTGCCTGTGTCTTACCACCGAGGCTCTGATGTAATTGGTCTGGAGTGGAACCTGGGATTCAGATTTTGAGAAGGTTACTCCTGGGATTCTGACAGGTGTCCAGGGTTGAGTGCTTTGGCCATGTCCTATCTCTTGCATGTGTGACCTCCTTCCAGCTTTCTCTCTAAGCACTTCTGCTTAAAACTCCCAACTGGTTGATCTGTCTGACTCTTGTTTATTATGCAAATTGCCTCCAGATGAATTCTTCTGAAGCTGATTCGGAATGGACTTCTCCTTCATAAGAAAACATTCTGCAACTCCTCACATCCTCCAAGGGTCAAAGTCATCTTGTGTCACCCTTCATCCTCTTTGGGGCAGCTCTAATCTGCTCTTCCATCACGGTTTCTTCTGGACTGAGCCCTGCATCTTTAGGAAGATTAAATGAATCTCTGTCCTCTCAGTACACTGGGGTTTCCTATCTCTTGGGTTTTGCTTGGGTTGATTCTCTCACGGGTTGATCTTTTTTATGTATAGGTATCTGTCACTCAAAGGCCATCCCTACTTCTGCTTATTCTGACAGCTTTCCCTGATCTCCCTACAGCTAATGTAATCCTTTTTCCTTTAGCGTTTTCTTTTGATATTCTTTAAACACTTACTTTTTATCCCTTGCATTTCTGGGATTTGCCTTCATTTACTCTCCTTTCTGGGTTGTAAACTCTTTGAGGCCAGAGTCTCTTGTTGCTCATTGTTGTGCCCCTGGTATGGCCTATACCTTCCTGGCACATAGCAGGTCCACAAAAGATTTGTTAAATTGTATCAAATCAAGTCATTTGCTTAAATGTTATTAATTCTATTTTGACCTCTCTGCCATATACTGACATTTTAATCTCACTGCCTGACATTTAGTAAATCCTTAGGGATTTATGCTAAATAAATGCTCTTCAGAAAGTGCCAATCTTCTTTATACACATGCGGTGTAGCTTCTATGGTGTCTTCGTAAGTTGGCAATGTTTTAATTGTTCACTCTTTGTATTTGTTAGGATTTTGACTTCCTAGTGTCCTGAGACAGTGTGGGATCCTATAGGAGGCCAGAGGCCACATTCATCTCACTTTCAAGAAACTCATTAAGTTCCTAAAAGCTTTGGAATGCAGTGTAATGAACCATGCATCTAGGGAGCAGATCTAGCACTGACTCTTCCTTGCTGTCCGGGCGGGAACTCTGATAAGTGGGTGATGGGACTTGGAAGGCAATGGTGTTTCTGGCAATTAAATTGTGTCCTCGGCAGTCACTTGCAATCCTGTAGGAACAATTATAAGGAATCCCCTCTCATTTGGCACAATGAGATATGAACATTTTCTAACTGGCTAATTAGTGTAGTTATCATTTTTTTTTTAGCCAAAAATGTCAATGTGTGGGGTTTAATTAGTCTGCCCTAGAATTAGAAGATAACTTCATGGTTTAGTCAGTCTGTCAGCATTTTCAGGATCTGGAAAGATGCCAAGAACTGTCACCTACACACTTGGATAAACTTTTAAGCAATTCTAGAAAAATTACTACATGGAGCAAGTAAAGTTTACAGAAATAAAACTCCCAAGCTAGATGTACAGAGAAGTTGTGACCAAAGGAATATGTAGTTAGTGGAAAGTGGAAAGAAATCAGGACTTGAGGTTCTGTTGTTTTTATTTCTACTTTCAGAACTTGGGTGGTTCAGACAATCTAGCCTCTGATTTATACTTCTGAGTTTTCTAGTAGTGGCAACTGATTTCAGCTGGTTAGGCTACAGGGCAATTTATTGACAGGATATTAGCACTGAATTAAAGGAGCCTCTTAATAGCTTGGTCATGCAAAGTAGGAAGCAGAGAAGTTTCTGGGATGTAGATCATAGGAACCAATGGACATTGTCTTCAGAATTTTGCTGGTGAGATAAATGTGTTGTGAATAGTTTTTTTTTTTTTTTTTTTGGTTTTTCAGAGAAAAAGCTGGTTGACTTATTTTAGGTCACGAGATGGGTTGAAGAGTGTCCCCTCAAAATTTATGTCCACTTGGAACCTCAGAATGTGATCTTATTTGGAATACAGGTCTCTGCAGATGCAATTAAATTTTAAAGGATTGAGATGAAAACATACTGGATTAGTTGGACCCTACATCTGATGAGAGTATCCTTATAAGAGACAGAAAAGGAGGAGACACAGATAAAGAAAAGAGGATGTGACTTGGGGTCAGACATTGAAGTGATCTTGCTACTGGCAATCATCATAAATTGAAAGCTAGACATGGGATAATGTGCTGGCCAGTTTTTTGTTGCTGTGATCAAAATACCTGATAGACACAGCTTAAAGGAGAAAAAGTTTATTTTGGCTCATGGTTTTGGAGGAGTTGGTCTATGGTTGGCTGTCTCTATTGCTCTGGGCCTGAGGAGAGGAAGAACACCATGGCAAAAGGGCATGGAGGAAGAAAGCTCAAGTCATGGCAGCCAGGAAGCAGAGAGTGACAGCAAGAGCAAGAGGGAGAAAGAGTGAGGGGGAGGGAGAAGATAAATCCTTCCAGGGACAACCCCTCTGACTGACTTCCTCTAACCAGATCCCACCTCCCAGTAGTCTGCCCAGTCAATCGTCAGTGGATTGATTCACAGATGAAATCAGAGCCCACATGAGCCAATCCCTTTCCCCAAACCCCACCTCTGAACCTTGCTGCACTGGGACCACACTTTCAACACAAGCCTTCAGGGAACATTCCAGATGCAAAGCATTTTATATATTTCTCTGTCAGAGCCTCCAGAAAGAACCAGTCCTGCTGACAGTTTGATTTTAGACTTATGTCTTCTTAAACTACGAGAGAATAAGTTTTTGTTTCTTTGTGGTCATTTGTTTCAACATCCTCAGCAAATGAATACAGGTCATGTCTATTCTTTGTCCAGATGAAGGAGGGCACCTTAATTGACAGCCTCATTGTAACCGAATGCTATGGGGTAGAGGAACTTCCCCAAAGAAAATACAGTGGTTGTCATCATGGAAAAGAGTGTGGATAGTGGACAGGAACCACGGAATGACTATGACATATTTTAAATCACAAAAGAGCTTCCATTACATTCCTATTTTCTCCGGGGTACTGGAGGACAAGGATAGGCTATCTCTTACCTGCCTCAAGTGAGATTTGAAGCCCATCTTTGGATTTTCCAATTACAACTAGTAATGTGACATGTCTTTTGGGGAGACTTGGTGGTGGTGTGGGTGGCAAGGGATACTGGCAGGCAACGGGTAGGACAAAGACCTCATTTATATGGGTCAGAAAGGGAGAGTCTGAAATAAATGAGCATTTACTATTGTCCTTACTGAAAACATCTTAGAATAATGATCCTAATCTCATACCTGACTGGGAAATTGTGAAAAATGTAGGTTGAACATAATCAAAAGAACAAGTTCTCGCACATGCACGGATGAATCATGATGGACTAAGTGGGATTTGTTGACCTCACTTGGTAATTCTGTATTTCATTCTCCTGAAGTTAGTTATTAGGTATTTGGTGTCCAGAGAGGTATATTTGTATTTATTTCCATTGCAACTCTGAGATAACAGTAACTAACATTTATTGGAGATTTCTCATAAGCCAATAACCATGCTAAATGTGTTCTACCATATCATCTTATTTAATTCTAACAACCCAATGTTGTTGATATTGTCAGTGGCTCTGGTTTTTAGGTGTGGAAACAGGTTCAGATATATTAAGTGGTCCAGGGTTACATAATCGGTTGTTGGTGGTATCAGGATTCAAACCCGGAGTTTTGACCCTTAAATTCTTGACTAATGGTTTAACTGTTATATGTACTTTTATTATGAACTTACACCTCATTTCATTAAAGAATTGTCATCTTTCTTTGGTCATTATTATAATCTTTCCTTCCAGAAGTCTTGCTCATGTGCCATATTCTTTGGAAACTTTCAATTCCAATGGAATATCCAGAACTTTCTTTGTGCTGTGAAGTGTTCCGTCTGCTAAGCTAATCTCTTTCCTACTGGGGAATATGTATAACATGAACTGGTTTAGCTAGACTGAAAATCAATCACCAAGGCCACCGATGAAGCTTAAAAAAATCAAAAGCAGTTAGCATACAAATGAAAGTGATTCCCTATAACTCTATGTGGGACAAATTTCCTGAACCACACCAATAAATCAAGGCTGTTGAGGTTCAGTTATAAAGGAAGATAGATTGGACAATTTTCCTGTTACAAACAAGCTGTTTTGTACTATGTATCTATCAGCCAGTTATTCAGGTCTAATTTAAGAATGTGCAAGTAAACACAGCCAAATGTATTTAAATATACTAGCATTAAAAGTTGCCAAGTAAGGCTTAGCATCAACACAACTGGATTATTTCTGTAATTTTCAAAGTGCCTTTTGCATAAATGTAATTAGGAATTCTTCACTGTAAAAATAGTCTGTGCGAACATCTCCCATCTCTTCTCCTCCTCCACTCTCTGAGGTTGAATGTTGGTTATTATTTTTCAGTGGAAGACTCTGTGAATTCATGGGTTCCACCATACAACCTCTCCATGGTGCCGTGTGACTTCTCTGCTGGGATTTTACAGATCACAGATGATGCCAGACAGATAGAGCTGCTTCCGGCTTCCATTATCTTGAGAAGTGGGCTGACTTCAGGGCCTCAGGATCCTGTCAAGTGTTGAGGTAATTTGTATCAGGACTCAGGGGCTGTAAATCAAAAGAGAGGATGCTTTTCTTGACAGGCTCTGTGTTCTTTCTTCTCTCTCAGAGCTGGACACACATGTGTCTTGGGAAGGTTGATAGTAAGGGAAGGAGAATTTTGGTGTAAAGCATCACAATGGTAATATCACGTATTTATTCAACATTTATTTAGAGCCAAGGGAATGTTGGAAGTGGAGGGCCATTGGTGGCGGCTCTGAGCCTCTCTGCTGTTCAAAGAGATCTGAATTTGGCTTCAAACATGCTTACCACGCTTTACATGTGCTGGCAGTGCGGCTTAGATCTAAGCACGGGCTCTGGAATCCAGCTGCCTGGTTTCAGATCTCAACTTTTTCACATACTAGCTTGTGACCTTGGACAACTTATTTAATTTCCATTGAAAGGGAGACAGATCTGCACCTCTGCCCTCTCAGAGTCTCTCGCTGGACCTGAAGTCAACCTGAAGTAAGATAGGTTAATATGGGAGAAAAACATACAGATTTTACATGTAGATGGGTCCCCTCCTACAAAAATGTAGGCCCCAGGAAATAGCAAAACTTGGTGCTTATATAAAGCACTCTGAACAAAGAAGGGCAATTGTGGAAAAATAACTAAAATGTGTGGGGCGGGGTCTAAAGGAAGATGAGAGTGATTTAAACATGTTCTGTCCTGCAGATTTTTCTCAATCTTGACTTCCCGCCCCTGGTGACAAGAGTGTTTCCTTTCTTGTGGAGGGAGAGCAGATGTTACTTATGTAGCTGCTGTTTTTCAAGTGCCTCTAGCTTAAAATAGTCCTGACGCTACACTGGCATGTTTTGGGGTGGCATATTCTGCCACTCTTCTCTATCTTTGTCAGTCATCCGTTCTATAATATGCATCAATATAGTAGCTGACTTCAAGGATTGTTTTGAAGTTTAATTGGGATAATCCATAGAGAGTGGTGAATGGCTCATAGGGATCCTGTAAAAAATGCTAAGTATTACTTTTAAAAAATGTTTTAATAATGTTTTTATTAACTCAGTAAAGTTACACATAACAGGGGGGTTCATTGTGACATAGTTATGCATGCATGGAATATAATGGGCTCCATTTCATTCCCCAGTACTTCTGCTTACCCTCCCCTCCTTTTTCCTCATGTTTCTCTTCCTCTACTCTACAGGTCTTCCTTCTATTTATTTATTGTTCTAGGTATTACTGTGATCAAAAGGAATATCCTGGAATGGGGGAACAATTGACAGTTTGCTAATAGCATCGTTCTCCTTCCTGGCAATTTAGACCTTGCTTTTCCTCTGGGTAATCATTCATCCCTTGCCTAAGCTTGGCCAATGGTTAGGGTGCATGACTGTTCTCTTCCTCTTCCCTTGGAACAGGCCTTCCATTTGGGTTTGGTCACTCAGTCACTTCATGACTTCAGCTACTAGGTCAAGGATATGTTTGTGGCCCAAACCAAATCAGTGAAACTCAGTCCTGAGGCTTTGGCAGAGTGTTGGGAAGAAGAAGCAGAAGTTTCTAGGATGTAAGATGGAAACCTGGAGGTGAGAGGAGCTGCCGCCTGGGCGAGGTCTGCTGGGAAGAGAAGCCCACGTAAGGAAAGGCAGGGTGAAGAACTAGAGTGAGAGGAGACTGAGTCTTGGTGACATCACTAGGTCCAGGCATCCTTGAAGCCAGAACTACAACTAGACTTCCAGACACTGGCACCAATAAATGCCCTTTAGCTTGAGCTAGTTTGATTTAACTTCTAACCTGAAGCTAGGGAGGGCATATGGCCTTGTCTTTTGTCCTGTTTTATATCCATTGTCCCAGCTTAATTATTAATCACTCTTAGAAGTATCTGATTATGAGGATGGATTATGCAATCTCGAAAGTCCTGGCCAATACAGCCACACTAGATCTTACTGCCCTTCCACCATGGAATCACACTTTCCAATAGCTTCTCAAATCTTTCAGTACATGCTGTTCTGTGTTCTCAGAAAATTCTGGTACATACACTTGCCTCCATCCCTTTCCATATCTAGTGATGGTTTGAAATCCTTTTTAAATTGGTAACTGCCACATGATCCCTATGGTCCAGTTCTGACCAGAGCTTAATTGTGCTTAGGAAACTTTCTAGTTCTGGTCAGGACACACTGGACTTCTCCAGTTAAGCAATAGCTTGCCCAATCTCTCCCTCACCCCTGACTAACCCATGTGAAAAGGGACATCTTACTTCATCCTGGGTCCTGGGCTATCTGTCCAATTTGGTTTTTTTTTTTTTTTTGGTGGTAGAGGGGAAGAAGGGGCATAAGCAACTTAGGTGGGAAAATACGCTTGTTTAGGCAACATGGGTTAGTAAACATATCTGTAGTTAATATTTGTTATTTACTTTTGCCAGGACTAGTGCTAAGTGCTGTGTGCGCAGTATGTTATCTCATCCTCACAGGGACATGCTGAAGTATGTATTGTTAGTTCACCCATTTTCAGATGAAGCAATTAAAGGCAAGTAATTGGCTGAATCAGGAGTAAAACTCGGGTCTGTTTGCTCCCAATGCCTTTGCTTTGCATTGGGAAGAAGCCTCCGCCTGAAGTCAGGAGGGAGCCCTGGCTGTCTTTTCCCTATCGGCCCTTAAATGACCAGCTGGGTGACCTTGGGCAGGGCCTTTATTTCCTTAACTGACAAACAAGGGACTGGATTAAGTGACTATAGAAGTCTCTTGGGGTCCAAGGAGTTTCTGATTCTAGGTATTTGGGCATGAGGTCAGGAGTTCAATTTTTCTTTAATGTCTGAAGGTCTGAATCTTCCCTTCAGGGCAGTGCATTCTGTCATGAACCAGTCACCAAGGCTCCCAGTTGCAAATCAAGAATAAAAGAGAGGGGGCTGGTTTGTGGGGGTGATGAAGGAGAAGAATTTCCTTCCACTAGATATTTAGAAAATGGTAAAATTTGCATTGAAAGTGTATTATTATTAGTAGAAAATAATGATTAATGTCATTTCATGTTCTTTTCACAAGTCATGATAGATAATGAACAATGATAACACTATGCATGATTGCTGATCCTTGTGACATTCAAAACAGATTCAAAATTCCTATTCCATATACAGGACTCAGTTAGGGTGCTATATTAAATTCAAACTTAGGGATCAGATTTAAAATTCAAATGCATATCCTTTTTGCATATCTATTTTGACACAGCATTACAAATTACTCACTGTAATATGAATTAAAGATGGACTTTTGCACAATGAGGGAAACATGAAAAGAAATCCTATTTAAATTTAAATCCTTTTTTCCCCCCTTTTCAGGCTTTTTCCCTCCATATTTTCCCCCCAATATATATCTGCTAATTATCAGAAGTATTGCTGTTTAAACAAGTGATTTTTTTCATTCCCCATTTTATTATTTTCTGCTGGTAGCAACTGCCAAGAATCAGTGTTGATATCTTGAATCACAATTATTTCATTGTGATAGTCTCAAATGAAAGAAATTTAAAAGTACTTTGTCTAATCTATGTTTTAGTATTTACCCAATGTACGTGGCATAGGGAGAACTGGTATGAAAGAAGACAGAGTGGCTAGTGTGCTTCTAAGTTTATTACAATGGAGCCAGTGAAATGTGCAAAGTGACAAATTAAATTTAATGTTCAGGTGCACTGTCAATTTGTTTAGGGGGTAAAAAGTGGCACCCTTTGCTAACCTGAAAAGAATTAATCAAATTTTAATTACTCAATGTGCAATCTGGACTCTTTAGCACATTGTTGCAAGTAATCACTGGGGCATCTCAATCCAAATAACTGAAAATTTTCCATTCTTAAAATTGTCATATGCCTTTGTCGTGGTTTGGATCTGAGGTGTCCTCCCAAACTCATTGCTGATGCAGGAGTTGAAAGGATTGGATGATGAGAGCCCTAACCGAATCAGTTTATCTCAACTTGAATGAACTAGTTGGATGGTAGCTATAAGCAAGTGGCATATGCCTGGAGGAGGTGGGTCCCTGGGGTGTGCACTAGAAGGGTTGTTTTTCTCTGCAGCCCCTTCCTCCCACTCTGTTTCCTGGCTGCCACAAGCAAAGCATGGCTCCTCTTCATGCCCTCTGCCACAATGTTCTGCCCCACCTTGAGCCCAAAGCAATGGAGTCAGCTGATCATGGATTAAACCTCTAGAACTGAGAACCAAATAAACTTTTCTCATTTAAGTTGTTTTTGTCATAGTGTTTTGTCATAGTGATGACAAATATAGGTTCTCTGTCAATCATTTTAGGACCTTCAATTTTGTTTTTTAGCAATTTCTTCAGTGACATAAATAATATTTTGCATGTTTTTCTTTTTTAAGAGAGGGGGAGATTTTGCTGTTTGTATAAATGAAGGTGATGCCAATCTTAGTTGCAGCCTTGAAACTGTTTATCCAGGACTGTGAGATGAAGTTGTGTGAATTCAGATATTCCCCCTGCTTTCATCAACCAGGGAAGCTCCCTGAGGTTAAGGGCACAGTTTGTCACTACAGAGATGGAGCCTGACATTTTGACTTCATTAATGCTGTGCTATAACAAAGCAGGTGAACCGCAAACGTAATTTAGCAAAACAACCAAACCCATAAAAAAAGGGCAGGAAGAGAAAATCAGAGGTGCTTCCAATAAACTTTTATTATTGAACTTAAAAATCTTTTTTAAAATCGCCAGAAGCTTCCCATCTTTGTGTTGATACTTAGGCTGTTCCACTTATGAATGCTTGCAAAGTTACCCGACAAGGTCAGCAGAGAAAACTAAATTCAGAATTGCATTCATTTTGTGCTTCTCCAATTCCTGAAGGTCCCTGTTTAGCCTTCAATGAAATCAACTCTGAACTAATCAATGAGAAATTGCAGAGAATATAAATCTTTCAAGATCAATAATTTGTACAATAATTACACAGCATATTAAGGAAGCATGGTAGTGCATAGTCTAGCAAATCCCAGGAACATGCTCCTGACATTTCTAACACTCGGTCAGACATGATGAAGTTTTATCTACCTTGCCCTGGTTTAGGATAAACTTGGGGTTCAAGAGAAAGAATACTGGAAGGGTTTCCTCTAATTAATGAACATTCAAAAATGAATAGACACAACTCCTTTAAGAGCTAGGTTGTTAGTCAATATGAAAGTTTAAATGAGTTTTGAAAGCAAGGAAACCCTTTGGTTCTAGATGCAGGGTCCACTCTTGTTTCTTTGAAATGTCAAGTCTGTTCTCTTCCCTAATACAGCCTATCCAGGCAAACCCAGCAATTGGCACCCAGCTATTGCTTCACTTTAGAGATCTGCCACAGGAGACGCTCCTTCCTTCCATGAGCCCCGGTCACTGATCTTACTGCTTTTCCACAACCCAGCACCGCTGTGTTATGAGGAGAGTGCTGAAGCCATGCACTGGAACCACCAGAATGCTGTGAGACTGGACTTCCAGTTAGGACTGAGTCAAAAGACTTTTAACTCTCAGTCTCAGTTCTTGTATCTGAAATGGGTGCCATAGTTCAATTATGCTGATAAAACAAAATACCTAAAGCTGGATAATTTATAGGCAATAAAAAAATTCATCTCTCATTGTTGGGAGCCTGGGAAATCCAAGAACAAGGTGCTGGCAGGTTTAGTGTCTGGTGAGGGCCCTGGTGCCTCTTTCCAAATGGGTGCCTTGAAGTCCTTACATGGTGGAAGGGATGAAAAGGCCCAAAGAGCCCACACTACTTCCCTTCTGTCCTTTTATAAGGCATTAGTTCATTCACGAGTGCATAGCCCTTGTTACTTAATTGTTTCCCTAAAAGAGCCCAATCAACACCACCATAATGGGGTAAAGTTTCAGCATGCAGTTTGGAGGGGACACCCTCCTTCCAGTCGCAGCATGGGGGTTACAATAATACTGAATATATAAGGTGAAATGCCAGTGAACGTGCTTTCTGTATTGCTTACTTCCTGTATTCCTTGGATCATTTGCTGACATGAAATAGCTTTATCTCTGAGTGGAGGAGTCATGGTAGAGACCCAAGGACTTTATGGGTGTATTCAATGAAAGAAAAAACTCTGGAGAACTTGCCTAGTGGGCTGCATTCATTCATTGCACAAATATTACCCAAGTGCCGACCGGGTACCAGGCACTGTGCTTCCTTTTGGGGGTACAGTGGTAAGAAAGGTCAAGCACAGAATATATAATCTAGCAAGTGAGGAAGACTTTATCATTAACCAGAAATAGAGGTCAAACTGAAATGTGATAAATACAGCAAAAGGGATGAATGTGGTACTAAGATGTATATTGACGCCTGTAATCCCAGTGGCCTGGGAGGCGGAGGCAGGAGGATCAGGAGTTCAAAGCCAGCCTCAGCCAAAGCAAGGTGCTCAGCAACTCAGTGAGACCCGATCTTTAAATAAAATACAAAATAGGACTGGGGATGTGGCTCAGTGGTCAAATGCCCCTGAGTTCGCCGGGCGTGGTGGCGCATGCCTGTAATCCAAGTGACTTGGGAGGCTGAGTCAGGAGGATCTCGAGTTCAAAGCCAGCCTCAGCAACTTAGCGAGGCCCTAAGCAACTCAGTGGGACCCTGTCTCTAAATAAAATACAAAATAGGGCTGGAGATGTGGCTCAGTGGCCAAGTGTCCCTGAGTTCAATCCCTGGTTCAAAAAAAAAAAAAAGCCCCTGAGTTCAATCCCCAGTACCCCCGCCCCCTGCAAAAAAGATGTATACTGGCAATTTTAAGAGATGCTCGGTTACTAGGTGTGCTCTACCTTCCCACTTGCTCTGTTAGGGAGGAACTCAGGCTGCTGAGGACATGTGAGGTCCTTATTGTCTTTTAATTTGTGAGTGGATAATGTAACTCTGTTTCAGATGTCACTGGGTTTGTGAACCTTTATTGTGCCTAAGTAGCTTCAGAATATCCTTTAGGTTTGATGGAATTACCATACTTAAATGGAATGGGTTAGAAAAGAAGTCATTAAAAACTTAGCTTAACACATAAAAATTTAATTGTAAATTTTGTAATTGGAATGAAAAGTGTGCTTTGTTAGTGTTCTTAGAAAGGCAGTGTCGTTGGTGGTGGTTAGAACCAGGCTTTCGGGATGGACAAATTCTTCCTCGTTATTAACTAATACATGAGTTAGATATTTGCCTCAGGGTTTTTGAAAGAATGAAGTGAAATTTTCATAATTCCAGGTGAACTGGACTCTGCATACCTGTAATTATATATGAAATTTGAAGGCTTTTAGATAAGCTTTATTCTTTTTTGTGGAGCAGGGAGAATAAGATGCATATTGTTGATACATTTTATTTTTAGGGGAAAAGAGAGGTTTCTTAAAACAAATTTGTAGAAGGAAGACTGGAGGGAGTTTTTCTTTCCCAGCTTGCTGCGGATGTGTGGCACAGGGAGGCTGCTTTTCTCACCACAGTTACCTTAAAGAAAGTTAGCTAGTCAACTCTCAAATAACTCTGTATTTCACGGTTGCCGTAGGGTGGATTCTGAACACTGATACTAGAGAGTCCCAGAGATGCCAGTAGTTTATATTTGTATAGTAACTTATGGTTTACAGGGAGAAGTTTTGTTCTTGATCTTAAAGTCTTGAAAAAAACACCAAAGGAAAAACCATTTTTAAATATATTGGAATTATTCTATTATTACTACTTCAGTGTTTTTTCAAAAAGTAACATTAAGTACTAAGAAAATAAAGAAAAGTTTAAATGAAGCTATTTGAATCTTAGTGGTATTAGAAACAGGAAGAGGTTCAAAAGGTATTCACCTATTAAAATCTGAAATTTCTTTTATCTGTAAGTAGACGTTTTTAATCCATTTGGCAAATTCTAAGTCACTAATTTTTTCAAAAAATATATATTTTTAATCACCATTTGCTCTCTTTTCTCCTTCTGGGACTTGAATTGTATGTACAATAGACTGATACTGCTCTGCAGCTAAAGAAGTCTCTTATGTACCCTTTACCAAATTTCTATCCTTCAGATTAGATAAATTCTATTGACTCTTATTCAAGTTCATTAACTTTTCCTTCAACTTCAATTTTATTTTAAGCCTACATAAAGAAAATTTCATTTTGATATTGTATGTTTCACTTCTATAATTTGCTTTTTGAATATATTTTGCATTTCTATAGAGATTATTCATCTTTTCATCCATTATAACCATGTTTTCCTTTAAGTCCTTGAATATGTTTATAATAGTTCCTTTAAATTTCTGGGTTGGTAACAGCTGTGATATCATGGAATCTATTTCTATTAGTTGCATGTTTTTTCTTGATTACGGGCAACATTTTTCTGCTTTTTCACATGTTTAGTTAGGTTTAACTTTTATACCAAGCATTGAAGGTGACACATTTCAGGGAGTCTTGGTTGTAATGTCATTTAGAAGGTATGGAGTTTTGTTCTGGCATACAGTTAAATTACTAGATAATCCTTTTGATCCTACCAGGGTTGGTTTTGTTCTTTGTTAAGTTAAATCTATTAGTTTTGAACTTTACCCTTACATGTGGTCCTTATTCTATGGGCCACTGGTTACTCCTAATGCATGACCTTTCTACTATTATGCCCAAGGGTTTTAAGCAAACTAATTGATTTTGACCTCACCAACCCTGCATGATATATTTTCTCCATTCAGAAATTTTCTTAAATGTATCTCCTTTGAAATAATGGCTCAGCTCCTAATAGGCAATTTCTCCTAGATGTTAAAAAATTTTACCCTGTACAATCTAGGGCTTGGCCAAGAACACCGAATGAACACCCATCATACTTTCAAGCCTCATTTTATCTGTGCAGCTCTGTCTTTCCAGTACCCTGCTCTGCCTGTTGCTTCCTCAATTCAGTAAGACTTCCAAGGTCTACTTGGCCTCACTCTATGTGATTACTTTATCTTAAAGAAGATAGCCTGTAGTGTCTGCTGTTCAATGTCTCAACTTTCCCCAAACACTTTGCCAAGTTTTAGAGTTGTCTTTAGCAGGAGGCAAATCTGGTACCAATTATTTTGCAATGACTGGAAACAGAAGCCTAACCATTTGGATTCTTTTGTTTTAAATTCTACACAAATTGTGTATTCCTGACACTTTCAACACTCTGAAACTTCATCTATATTGCTTCTAGGAACCTACCTGAACCAAAATTGATTATGATTTGAAACCCAAATGCACAGAACAATGCAAGATACTAATTTCAAATGGTATGATTTGACTACTGTAAAACGAGACTGCCTATTCAAAGAATAAAGAGAAGATCATTAGACAGCATTTCCCTCAACAGAACTTTCAGGCATAGCTGGTAAATTAACCAATATGTCAAAGGTTTTAATTTAAATTTTTCAAATTTAAGCGTTGACTTCACAAATGTGGCAACACGTGTGGGTTCACAGAATATAAACTCATTTAAAACATAAATATTGACCAGAGAAAGAGGACAAAATGCTCCATATTGGTATCTGTCTCCTACCTCTCACCTACCTCTCTCTGCTTGTCTCTTTCTGTAACATTTACTGAGTCACACCCATACAGTAATTATTTTGCATGTTGTATTATATTTAATCTTCACAAAAACCCTTTGAGTAACTTATCCAACTTTACCCACCTGTGATCTTGACTAAGCCAAATCAAATCCTGACAGTTAGGCTTCAGGTACTATCATAAGAAACGACACAGACAGTGGAGAAGAGGTAGATGTTTTTATAGGAAGATATTGAATTCTGATTAATTAATTCTGATGGTTTTGTGCACTGCTAGATTCTTAATATTCCTTCTACTCCTGTGACAAGTGGTGGTTTGTGGGTCTGTTAGTAGGGTTGGCTCCTATAGAATGCATTAACTTTATCCTGACATTGTACAAAGAAAAGGCTTAACATTATGCATAGGTTGGAAGATCCATGTTGTTCAAGAATGGAAGTTTGCCACATCACAGTTTATGGGCTGCTGAGGTTATAATATCCCCTCTCCAAATATGTCTTGTCTCCTATGAGAATCTTTCATGAAGTAGTATGTCATAAGAACACACTAACCCAAATATGAACATCTATCCTTCAAAACAGTGGCTCCTTTTTTGTTTCCCTTCCTATGGTTCCCCATCATCCTTGGTTCCACAGTAAAATCTATATTATCACTTACTTCCATGCAAAACAAGCAAGCAACACAACACACACATACCAAAAAGCCTTTGTAAAATAGCTTATTGTTTTCACATCAAATGAGTCTAAAAAGATTGAAACATTAATATATTTAGGGATTTTTGTGCAGTAATTTTTTGAAAAGAGGCCAAATTCATGACTACTGGTGTGTACCAAAGCAAGAAAATTCCCATTGTCTATGGCATATGGCTAAATGGTGCCTAAGTGGATTGGATTCATTTTTAAGGAGTCATATTTTCAGCTTCTGTTTTTTCTTTGTGTTTTTCAGAGTGTTCACATCCTTTGTTATGATGTTCACATTCTTTGGTATTTCTGAAACTCAATGGTAGGAAGAAAATGTCAGATGATGCTGGAAAAGCAGGTCGAGGAGATAACAAAAATGAAAATAATAATCACAAATAATAATATCAAGACAGAAGCTACTCTCATTGCTGCTTTACAAACAAAGGAGAATTCTTGGAACAATTTGCTGGTTAATAATAAATAGTGTGTAGTTGATAAAAGCATAAACTGTATGATTGCTATGTTTTGGATGTGGTATCCCTCAGGGATGGACGTGCTGGAGGTTTGGTCCCCATTGTGGTGGTGCTGAGGTCCATAAACCTGTAAGAGGTGGGGCCTCTTGGGAGGTGATTAGGTCATGGGGCTCCATGATCAGTGCTGTCTCCTGCAATGGATTTGGTCTGGCAGAAATGGATTCATTCCCATGAGAGTGCTTTGTTACAAAAGGGTGAACCTGTCCCCAGTATCTTCCTTTCTCACTCAAGCACATTCCCCTTCTGCACAGAGCTGTTTCCCTTTTGGCTTCAATGCTATGTTGTGGCACAGCCAGGGTCCCTGGCCAGGACACCAGTGCCATGCAATTTGAACTTTCCAAACACTGGAGCCATAAACCAAATAAACCTCTTTTCTTTATATATTACTAAACATCAGGTATTTGTTATAGCAACAAAAAAGTGACAGGCAGTGATAAATCTTTTTTTTTTTTTTTTCAATTAGGCAATGGAACTATCTTTTTGGGGGAGGAAGTTGGGGTTGAAATCATGCCAATGTGGCCCTGTTGACTTATTTAAGTTTATCTTGATTGGCTCTCTGACACTCGATTGATTCACTTTCCACTGAAGGTGGAAGATTTGATCTGATGCAGAGGCACTGATAAAAGAATTTTGCTATTAGAGACACTAAGAAGCAAAGGGTAAGACTTATCCTTTCAAATGGATCTTTTATAGGATACCATGTCTTCTCTTGCTCTTCTTGTTTCCCCTTGGTTCTCAGAATCAGCTACTGTACCAACTGACACTTCATAAATATATGCCTACTGATAGTCTTTCAGATTTAGAAATATAGAATGTCATGAGATCAGTAAGTGTTTATGCACAAAGGGAGAAATCTGTCTCTCAGTAAAAAAGAAAAAGAGCTTTCCCTTGCTCAGTTTGGTGTCTTTTAGTTTTTAGAAAGTTCTTTGTTTCAGAAGAAACTACTTTAAATTTGATCTAGTTTAATATGTACTTTGAGGAGGTATTTCATACATATGATGAAAGTGTGGACTTCAGATAGTAAATTCTGTTAGTCATTTCCTTTTAAGTAATTTTCTACTTGGCCTTGGCTTGTGCAGATAGTCTCCATTCAAATGCTAGCCAAATGCATTTTATCTTGGAGAGTGGTTTGCTTCTTAGATATGTATCTTTATAAAATGAGACAGACATCTCTTATATTGAAAGGATTTCTATTTAAAACTAAATTCTGCAAAGAAATTTCTGCAGATATTCAGTGGGGTTTGAATGCTCATCATCTGCACATATATTTTTAATATTTTGGGGGGGACCTTAATGTGGTAGAGCAAGGGGATTTATTTAGTTTTTCTTTCAAGGGACATTGAGTCATAGAAAAAAAATCAATTGAGGGTAACAGCATTAGAAGCCAACTTAGTATTATACTCATTAACTCTACACAGACTAAGAAGCATAAAACTATTAATAAATGTAAGAATAGAAACATACATCTTATATTTTCAGTAAAGAGAGAAGCATGTGAGGGGTGGGAGGAAGGAATAAAGGCCTTTGGTCTCTCTCATTGTTTTTCAAGCATTTCTTTCCAAGTGGCTCCAATACAGAAGACAAAGTGAACCTCCTAGAGGCCTTCTATCTGAACTTGAATTCTGTATTGCAGACAACACTATAAAATGAATGTTCTTTGCTGGTTAAATAATATAATTCTAATACCCAAGTTTTCTAATATAATTGGTGTTGGAGGATAATGAATCATGTTTACACCATGAATTTGGTACTTTAATTTGAAAAACATGTTGCTGTAACACCTTACATAAATATTATTATACTGAATTTTAATATTTGCTTTCTCATTTTCTTCTCTATTACCTGCTGAGTTTCTTGAGCTCAAAGACTGAATATCATTTTTCTCTGCATTATTGAAGGCCAGTGTTTCACCTGGCATTCATATGACATGTATTGTTTGTTTGCTAAATGGAATTAAATCAATGACTATTTTGCACTTGGACTAAGGCTGGGAGCATCTTTGAGGAAAATGACTGCTATGGTTTGTATCCCAAGGACCATGTTTTAAAGGATTGGACCTCAGGGTGGCACCATAGGGAGGTGGTAGAAACATGAGAGGTGGGGCCTACTGGGGACCTGTCATTGTTGGTGTGCTCTTGAAGGGGATAGTGGGATCCTGGCCCCTCCTTCTTCCTACCTTTTGCTTTCTGACCATGAGGTAAGTTGTTTTGCTCCTGCCATCCTCCTGCCATGATGTGCTGACTTGCTATAGGCCCACAGTAATGGGCCAACTGATCATGCACTGGAATTTCTAAAAATACAAGCAAAGCAAACCTTTTTTCTTTATAAGTTGACTATCTCAGATATTTTGTTAGAGTGATAGGAAGCTGACTAGTACAAAGATTTTGGTGACAATTGTTCAACAGACTATCTTGTTAAAAATGTTTATGAGATGCACTGAGGTTTAAAAAGTGGAAGCAAGTTTGGAATGGTTGCCAGCATGAAGTTAACTTGGCTGAACAAGCTCTCTTGGAGCAGTTCTCCAAGGCACGGTAAACCGTAGGCACCATGATAGGATCAGAAGAGGCTTGTCTCTCCTTGGTTTTTGTTGAAAATGACATACAAGTCCATAGACTTCATTAAAAAAAATTCCAAAAGTATATTAGTCTCTAGAGGTGCCACAGACTGGATGTCTTAATTAACAATTGAATGAATTTTCTCACAGTTCTGGAGGCTGGAAGTCCAAGATGAAGATGTTGGGGTTGGTTTCTCCTCTTTGCTATCTGGCAAATGACTGTCTTCTTGCTCTGTCCCCTCATGGCCTTTCCCTTGTGCACTCCTGATGTCTCTTCCTCTTCTGATAAGAACACCTCTGGATTAGGACCCCACCCACATGATCTCATTTAATCTTAATTATATTCATAAAGGATCTATCTTTGACTGTAGTTCCACAGGGGTTATGTTCCACTTCAAAACGTGATCTTTAGGGGGCAACAATCCATTCCATAACTGGGTTACTAAGAGGTACTTTCAAATAAGCTATGAACTGAGTGGTTAAGGGTCATCCTATTACTTGAGGCTCCTAAACAATCCAGTTTGCATGGTACTATGAAGCATGGCAGCATGTGTAACCGTGTACTGATGGCAGGTTGGTTGCCAGAAGAACTATGTGATCACATGTGGACTCTTCAGTCCACCTGAAGAAGAATGGACTCTTCAGTCCACCTGAAGAATCTTCATGTGGACTCTTCAGTCCACCTGAAGAATCTGGGAAGGGACTAGAGATTGAATTCATCACCAGTGGTCAATGATTTAAATGATTTAGCCAATTATGCACACATACAGGACCCTTCATAAAACGCCTTACATGACAGGATTTGGAGAACTTCTAAGTTGGTGAACTGGTGGAGGTGCTGGTATGGTGGTGTACCCACAGAGGGTGAGGAAGATCCATGGCTCCCCTGTCTCCCCATCCCCGTCCAAGGCATCTTTTCCATTTGGTTGTTTCTGAGTCCTATCCTTTCTAATCAACTGGTAATACTAGGTAAAGTGCTTTCCTGAGTTCTGTACAACTTTCTAGCAAATTATCAAAACTGAGGAGGAGGTCTGACATTATAGGGGTTAGTCACAAGTTCAAATAGCCCAGATTTGTGATTGGCATCTGAAGTGGAGGCAGCCTTGTGGGACTGAGCTCTTGACCTCTGGGGTATATGCTAATTCTGAGGAATTAGTGTCAGAATTTAGTTGAGTTATAAGACACCCAGTTGATACCTGGAGAGTGAAGAATCAGTTGGCATGAGGAGAGAGCCCATGTGTTTGGTGCTGTAAGTGCTGTTGAAAAGCAGCTCAGGTTGGTCCTCCTGAACTTCCACTCTCAGCAGAGTGTGCCAAAACAAAATGGCTGCCTGATACACCCTGGATGGTGGATATCTAAACGTTCTGTCCGTTCCCTCCTCCTGCTTATCTCCAACAGTTCCTGGTTCTTATTCTTTCTAAAGCACATTGGCTTCTCTTTGATTCCCCTTTCAATAAGTTTTCTCTCTCGTGCTGGACAATTATGGCTGAAATTATCCAGAATTTGTTTCTGCTGCTTGAAACAATAATACTCTCTTGTAGTTACATGATGTTTAGCATTGCTACAATGTATGTATGTATAAGCAACTGAGTGGAATTTCTGAAATTAGGAACAAAATTTTTTCTTATCAGTGCCTCACCAGTATGGGCTTGGATGAATCTTGGTGTTCAAGTTGCTCTAGTTACATAAGGGAATAAGCTAGGCAAATTTTCTTTTTTTTTTAGATTTTGCTTTCATTGACTACTTTGGAAAATTTTTGTATTGTTACCATTTTTAATGCATTTGGTTTGACTCTAAGTCCTAATTTTCATTGTTCCTTTTGTGAACATGGTAAAGATAGGAAGGCTATGGGGCAGCTTTCCCTGTCAAAGTAGGACCTGGATAAAAATGTCAAAGTACCCCTGTCCTGGAGGGATGGTCTACTAGGTTCCTGTCCTTTGGAAATAAATCCTGAATCTATTTAAGCAGAGGAAGAGTGCACCCTTTTGTATACCAATCCTCACAAAGCAAGGAAAATAGAAAAAAAAATCAAGTGACAGGTGGAAAACCAATCTTCTGCTTAATGAGCAACCAATCCTTCTGGGGACAATAAGTAGCCAAGGCGCTAAGAAGAGGAAGTGCACAGATGTCATCTCCTATATTTTGATTTAGGAAAAGGCAGGGGGAGCATAAAAGCCCCTATAGGAGGCTTTGCTTCTCCAGCTGTGGCAGTGGCCAGTCTTAGCCAGTGGGGGCCAAGTACCCTCCAAAGAGAGAGCAGGTTTCTCTGAGCTCTCTGGAAACACAAGATTGACATTGGTGTTTGTAATGGCAGGGAATGCCAGCGTGGCAGAGCTTCAAAGAGAATTGGAAACCAACTACTTTTTACAAATGAAAAGTAAAGAAATAGAACAGGTTTCAGTGCTAGGAATGTATAGGTTCAAAGCCGTATTTTATTTATCATAGTTAAAATTTTTCCCTGCAATGTTTATTTTTAAAGTAATGGAGTACATACATTGCTTTATGGAATGATTTTGTTAAATTCTTAAAGGTGAGAGATGGACTGTAGATCTAATGCTGTTGTAATGAATAATGTTGCTTCCTTTGATCCTTAAGCAGGTGACAGATTCCTGGGGCTTAGAAAGGTTGTGTGTGCCTGGGTGTATGTGTGTGTGTGTGCATGTGTGTGTGTGTGTGTGTGTGTGTGAGGATGGGTGGTACAGTCACCAGTCCCTTCACCTACAGAAGATGGCAACAAAAGAGACAGGTTGGGATTAATGATTGTATTATCTGTGACCTTTGGATGGTTTCTTCTTCTGAACACAGTTCTCTCAATGCTGGATATTAGCTTTTCTTCTTCTATTTTTAAATTCCCAATGATATTTTCACAGTAAATATTTTTCATGGTGTTGTGGAGACTTTGCTTATTTACCAAGCAAGGCTTTCATTACAGAAATTTGCTTTCGAAGCCAGAATTCCTGAGAAAGTGGAAGAGTTTTTGAGTAGATGTTGTGATAGACAATTTTTTGTTCTTTGAGGAAGTTAAGGCCTATTTAGTCCATATTTGAAAATTAAATGAAATTTCAAAACCCAAGCCTATTTTTTCCTCGAATAGTATTTTGCCTTGGGTATTCTAGATGAGCTTATTGTTTGCCATTTTTAAACCCCTCCAATAACTTTGGAGACACCTAATTCTCTAATTAAAATATAATGTACAATGAGATCCTTGGAGTGGTTTCCATTTTCCTAGACAAACCCCGACAGATAGAATGATCATGAGAGCGTAACTTAGCAAGGAAAAGAAGGAGCCTGGGCGTCCAAGACAGACTGGCTTTTGTTTTTAATTTTGCTTTATGGTCACAGTATTTCAGCTGCTCAGAACAAGTTGAACTACGTGTGCAAGACGTTTGAGCTGGGCCTGCGTACAGCCAACCTGAGCCCATTCCTATATGTACCAGGGCAGTTTTGCATCTAGAGACCCAGGTGACATTAGTTTCTTCCCTGCAGAATAGTTGCAATTAAATTAAGCTTCCTCCTGGAAGATTCCCTACACTTCTATGATGAACTAGAAACATTTAAACATTTCCAGGCTGTTCCAATAGTGCCTTCGTTGGAGCTGCGGCAATGTGGACACCTGTTTATTTAAATAACAGGATGCTAGAATGATCAAGGTGAAAAACCAACCTTGAGCAGATAAAATGTTCTGGTCAGTTGCCTACTCTTATCATACCATATTCATTCTTCCAGAAGTTGTTCAGTTAAAGAAGATGACTTCCAATATTATAAATAAGGACTTTTTTTTTTTTTTTTTTAAAAAAAGAGAATAAAGGAAAAATATATTTTTTTTCCAGAATAAATTACTGCTCTTATTTGTTTACATTTTCTATCCCTCACTATGCAAATGCAAACTTCTTGATAGGTTTTGTTTAGATGTTTTGCTCTTTGCTGTATTCTTGGTAAACAACATAACCTTATCTACTCTAATCACTCAACAACTTACTATTGAGTGCATTCTGCAACCCTGCACTGGATTAGGCCCCAGGGAGATGGTGAAGATGTGGGCTTCCTAAGTTTAATGGTGGTAACATGGACAAACTCATCTTTAGTAAGACATCTTTTCTGGAGTTAGGCTTTGACAATTAAAAAAAGAGCCACCATCCTTTTATTGTGTACAATGTGTAATAACACTGTTGGAGACTGATAGGGTGCAGAGACAGCTTTTATTTTACCTGTTAAAGGAGATTTATGGAGAGCTCAGAGGGGCTCAACAGCAAACATTTTGATTTTATTCTAATTGGAAAAGACAATTTAATTTTACTGACAATGATAAGGGAAGAAGGAATGTACTTAAATTGAAATTAAAAAGTAAAATTGTAAGCCAGTTTATTGTGATCTTGTAGCTTCTGTCTGAAACTTGGCATTACATGATCATATTGGTACTCTTGCAGACTCCATTAAGTTCTATGGTTTCTTATAATAAGAATGTAAGCTGGTACATGATAGATTTAAAAGAAAAACACTTTTTCTTTGTGTGTGAAAGGATTGAGCTCTTTACCTTGAGAGGGATTTGAAAATTGGGTCACCTTTTTCATTTTCTTCATATTGATGGAATACAGGTCATTGGAGTCTAGCTTTGTTTAGCTCTTCTTGCTCCATTTTGACAAAGTGATAAAGAACCTAATTACTAAACTGTTCAGCTAACAAAGATGGGGGAATCTCCTTCTCAGAAATGGAAAAGTAGCTTTTCAAGTGTACGGAGGGTCCATTAGTTTCTGGACTTGAAATTTCTCCCACTTTGAGCTTGGAGATATGTGTTTAGGGCAGTAGAGCTTGATCAGCCTCTGGCCTGGGCACTGGGGGCAAAGACCTCTGGCTTCCTGTCTTTTTATTTAAAAGCTTCCTAGGCAAGGTTGATATCTCTGAAACACTCATATTTACTGAATCAATGAAGAAAGCTTGGAGCAGTGGGTGTCCAGACCTACCTTGGCCTGGACTTCTATCTTCCTGTTTCTGGATTTCACATTTATATAGATGTACAATTCTGGGCTACTTACTTAATTTACCCAGCTTCAGTTTTCCCATCTGTGAAATGGAGGTTCTTTTATTGTCCCCTTCATAGAAATGAAATGAGTAGGATTGAATACATGAGATAATCTAGGAAAAGGATTTAGCGCAGGATCTGGTACACAGTGAGCACTCAATGAAACCCATCCATCCTTGCTATGGTTGGAAGTGCTGTCCCCACATTTAGACTTGGAGATGGACACCCAGAGGGACTAATGGACCTCACAATGGTCACATGAAACCAGAATGAGGACTCACTTCATATGGCTTCTAGCCCCGTTTGTCTTCCTTTATACAGATGCCAACAGATCTGCAAGTGTTTTCTCACTCTTCTAGTACTGTTTCTATTAATCCACTGAGAGAGCCTCGAAATTCTATTGTCCCAGCACCTAAACCACAAATCTCAGAATAGCTCTGTACCCCAGAAGGAGTAGAAACTCTTCCAGAATGAGCTCACATTTCTGGCTCTGTCAATGTGGTTAGTTCATCACCAACCAGCTTCACTTCAGTGGATACTGAATCCATCCCTTAATTCCTGGGGGAGAATTTCTTCATTCAACATTCCACGTTCCCTTTCTTCTCTCTGTGAATTTCCACACTTGCCATCTTTCTCAGTGGTCCTTCCTCCTCTGACCCTTTCAAAGTTGGAAAATTTTCTAATTTCTAATTAGAAAGAGAATTCCTCAGATTTCCCTTTTTTTGTTACCATATGAATTCTTCTTGGTAGATCTCCTGCATTTTTCTAGGTTTAAGTTATTGACCATTGTGGAAAGCCATCCTTATCTAGCAGAATCAGACTAGGTTGAGCCTCATGATGCAGA
Source organism: Glaucomys volans (assembly GCA_020662805.1). NCBI lineage: Eukaryota > Metazoa > Chordata > Mammalia > Rodentia > Sciuridae > Glaucomys > Glaucomys volans. Next base: position 33,877 of record JAJEJO010001951.1, read on the forward strand.
GGTCTGACTTCCCTGAACTGCAGACACTGGAGTTCTGTTCCAGATTGCGGGGTGGGTGCAGGAGGGTAAGTGGCACTGGAGGAGTGGTTCCCTGTCTGGTTCTACAGTTTCCCTAAGAAAATGGCTCCCCTAACTCCACCTCATCCTGTTCATCACAGAAAAAGCCCCTCCTGTTCCGGGCCCCTTTACCTGGGCAACTCTAAAGAAAAGAAAGTGGGCTACTACATGTTGTTAGAGGCCAGAGCTAGTATGGCCAGATCTATCACACCCCCTCTCATTTAAAAAGAGTATTGGCTCCCGTGTGTTTATTGAGTAGATAAATTTATGGGTAATTGATTGATTTATAGCCAGCATCATCCTCCAGCAGTTAACCCTTTTCCCATCCACGCGGGACGTGTGTGGCAGAATCCCTCACAGACCATATCTACATCCTGGCTTTGAGTGATCCCCTCACAGGGTACATTCAGCAACTGGCTGTCTATTTTCTTTTGGATATTCGTGTGGGACACAGGCTAGATGCTCAACTCACCTGTTCTTCTAGCTGGGAACACAGAAAGAATGTATTTTCTAACCCCTCCTGCGTTTAGTTTGGGACCAAATGAATGAGCACTTGCCATGAGTTGATGGGAGTGGGGATGACATGCATCCATGTCACAAGCTGGAAGCCAAGGTCTCCACCATGGGAGGCTCATGATGTGGGAGGATCCTGGATCCTGAGTCACTCTTTGCAAAGGAGCTTCCCAGGAGGGCTGTCCAAACAGCACTGGGCTACAATGAGAGCTAGGAATAAAAGTTTAAGTCATGGAGATTTAGGGGCGATTCATTGCTACAGTAGCGAGCTTGACCTTGCTTTACAAATACAGTGTCCCTTGGGCACTTTGAGTTCTGCATTTAAGTCTATCCTGTCACCAGATTCACAGCCCTTAGTCCTCAACCAAATCCAGTGAAACACCAAGCCCCATGGGGTCTAACTTCTATATTTAAAAGATTATCCATCTCTTGTTTAAACCATCACCCTGAATCAGGCTCCTGCTATTTCTTACCTGCTTGTTGACTTGAATTAATTTAAAACAAAGCAGGAAATCATCCTGTCAGGATAGTTGGTCCTTATTAAAGGTTGTTCCCTGCAGGGAACATAAGAGAATATGGTCACAGTGTAACAACACTGTTGATGTCAAGAAATAAGTAAATCTGATCACTGATGAAGGATGTGGGGGGCTCTCTGGCCTATGCTCTGTGCCTGAGAAGGCCCATATACAAAGAAAGAAAGCACCCCACACAATGCACACACCAGTGAGACTAAATGCAATTAACTGTGGACACCCAGATACTTCTTAACTACTGTCTTCCACTTTATCTTTTCATCCACTCACACATGCTTTTGATAAAGGGTCAGGAGGCCAGCTGCTCACTGAGCGCAGATCAAAGCTGGAGCTATAGTCTGGCAGGGGTCTTCTTGCGAAGCTTAACCTTACCTGGGAGAGTCAGCTAGCTCAAAACATTTCTAATCACCTGTGATCCCTCCTTCCATCTCCTGCAGAGTGCGGGACTGTAGTTGACAGCTCCCACACTCCCCTTTCCACTTAGTGATGCTCCCTTTAGAAACGCAGCTCTCATTTTTACCAGCCTCTATTCCCTCTCCTGTAGCAAGTGAACCCTCCTTGGTTGCCACTCTTATTTAGAAGCCCCTCCTGTGATGACATTAAGCAGGGGCTTTTCATTTCTTCATTTCTGTGGCAGCTCTCCCTCCTCCAAAGCCCAGCACGCATTACCTTTTGTCAACCTAAATAACAGTCAGAGAGAGGTATTTATTTGGGAATAGCAAAGCATTGTAATTGGAATATGAATGCCAGAGTAAACTGAGGGTGCTCAGAGAGGTTGAGGCGAGGGGCAGGTTTTGAAGGTGAAATGAGGAAGATAATTTAAGATATCTTGAAACAATTATCCTTGGTTACAAGGCTTAAGAACAAGGGTGGTGCCAGATCAAGACTCAATAGACAAAAAGACAATTGCTGGGCAGATAGATGTCCCTGCAGAGAGAGAGAGAGAGAGAGAGAGAGAGAGAGAGAGAGAGAGAGAGA
>JAJEJO010001951.1:35967-107240 GCA_020662805.1 Glaucomys volans
GAGAGAGAGAGAGAGAGAGAGAGAGAGAGAGAGAGAGAGAGAGAGAGTGTGTGTGTGTGTGTGTGTGTATTTTTTGACCTTTGTCAAGTTTGGGTTCTGGCTGAGTCTATTGTGATGATTCTTGGTATCAGGTGTCTACATGTAAGATACCCCGCCTCATAACTTGTGGAATTGTAAAAAGTAATTAATTAATTAATTTTGGAAAGGGTTTGACAAAGGTGACTGTGGATTCTGACAATTTTTACCCTTAGAATATTTAAAAATAGAAATGAAAACCAGCCCCATGTTTAAAAACAGGTTTCTCCTTTAGTTGCTCAGCAGTCCATAGTTTTGGTCTATCTTTTGAGGATTAAAAAGATCCTGTGAAAACTTGAAATGACAACGAGAAATGTACAACCTATCTTGAGGTCTTTGGATGTCTCTGTGATGAGACTTAGAGGGGAGCTCAGGATCAGCAGGGCTCAACCAAAACTCAGTGTCTGCGTTTCCCTGGCCCCACCAATCAGGCCTTTGGGGGATGCTGTCTGGGTCTAGGATTGTTTCCCATGTAAGCGTGAAGTTTAGAAGTTTAGCCTTCTATGGATGTCACGCTGGTCCTTCTCACAACCCTTCTTTAGGACCTTCCTCTCTCTGATTGTTTGCTAACTCAACCCTGTGCTTTAATTTGGTCCCTGGGTGAGGCCTGAAGTCTCATTTTGGGTCTCCTTCCTTTTACAGCTAAACTGGCCAGACAGGAACTGGCAGAAAATGATGCCATCTGTACTTCCATGACACTAAGAGTCATTCTGAGGCCTATTCAAACCCTATTGGCTTTTAAAACACTATTACTGATTGTGAAATGAGAGATCTCTCTCCCATTAGAGACATATGAGGTGACTTGAGCAGAGGGCTTTCTTTCTCAGTAACCCTGCACAACTATTCTAGCGAAGAGTTGGCTCTGTGACGCATCTCATTGTCTGTCATGGGGAAGAACGTTCTTTACAGTCTTCATCTTCTGAATATTCCTCATATAGAGGAAGAGCAAAGATTTTAAAAATGAGAATGTCAATGGCGAAGACTTTCTTGTTTTCTTTCCTGTGAGGTGCACGGCCGGGTGCTTTCCTACCTCTGCACCTTCAGACGTGCCTCCCCCTGGCCAGGAATACCTGTCTGTCTTCCCACCCTCCCACCCATCCTCAGCCGTGTGGGTGCCAGTGTCATTTTGCAAGCTCTCCTCCCTGTACTGGGACTGCACTGGGTCCCCCAGTTTAGCCTTCTAATATCTAAAAGGGGCTGTTTATCTTGGGACTTCATGAAGATTATAAAAACATTAACTGCCTTAACTTATTTTTGAAGCAATATGGGGCACAAATGACTGAACTCATGCTGTGGAATGAGAATTAGCAGATAGAATTATTTGTAAACAAAGAATTATACATGACGCATGGGGTCTGATGCCACCCAATTTTCTCCTCACAAAGAAATTGACAAAATGCCTAGTGGAGCAGCCAGCAGGAGGTTTCTGTTCTGAATTGGGTGTTTTTTCTTCTTCTTTGCATCTTCCAAGTTCTACTGGGCCTTGGCTTCTTTCTACGTGTACCTCATAGTTTTGATCTCCCATCTGCACTGAGATGTTGGGTTCTTCATCTAGAGTACTTCATGTTACAAGAGTAACCTGTCCTCGTATTACAAGGGTAGCTTCTCAATTGGATTTTGAGCAGAAACTTGATTCCCATTTAGGGTGTTGATAGGGTAGAAAAGACACCCCCACTTCTCACCCTTCCTTAGGCGACATGGAGGTGCAGCTACCAGGAGTGTTGTGGCCGACACACTCCACCCAGTGTCCAGTGGGGCCAGCCTATGTGATGTCTGTGTGTCATCTCCTCCACTAGACTCTAACCTCCTGAAGATGTCAACAGGATCTCAATCAATTTGTCCCCTCCAGGACACCTAGCGGTCCTGCATTGGCAGATGCTTGTGAAGTGCTTAATAGATTAGATTGCATTAACTCATACTCTTGAGTGCACAAAAAAGGGGTGCGGGAACTCTGAAGAGCCTTAATTCACCTCATGGGGTTACATGGAGATTCTGTCAGACTTAGTTTATACACCCCGGCTCTCTACGGGTAAAGTCAATGCCAATTAATTCCAAGCTTCTGCAGTGGAGAGAAAACACATTTTCACCTCCAGTCTGATCAGATCCTTTTCTGCTGTATATCTCAGTGATCATAAAGCAGGAAGACCCCTGGGATTCTATTCTATTTAGGCAAAGGCAGGTGTGCTGGGGAGCTTTGTATTTGTACACAAACACAGAAAGCAGGGCTTATTTTTGCAATTACTCGCAGGCTGCCCATGTTTTCCAGCATGTAAATTAGGACTTGAAGGAAAACATCTAATTGCATTTCGCTTCAACTAATTGCCAACTCAAAATTTTAGATTAGTGTGCACACCATACTTAATTTTTTTTTGTTGTGGTTATTAATAACACACTTAGCTCTGTTAGAGGAGAAATAACGAGCTGGAATTAAAGACTCGAGGGCCACCCCACTAAGAAAATTCTTTGGGTAACATGGTAAAGAACTCACGGGAAAAGTGTCAAGGCCGTGGCTGAAATTCCAGACAAAGATTGCCTGGGTCTCCTGCTCTTTCTGTTAGTTTGCTGGTGAAATAACAGATGGTGTTTGGAGTCATTGCTCTTGTTCTGCCACAAGGAGGGGCCGTGGTTACAACCACGAATGTGTCCTTGACTTGTATTATACTAGTAGCCTTTCCTGTGCGGAAAACAAAACCCATTTAAAAGAGCTTTTTAAAAAATGTGCCTCGCATCCAGAGAGAATGGTATGGTCTTTTGTGAGTAATATAAACACACTGTGATATCCTTATGTTATTAAATGAACGTTACAAAGCATGACAGAATCACAGTCATACACACAAACTAAGGACAAGCCTCGATGCTGACTAGAAATGAAAGGGGGGGACGTTTTTTCCCATGTTGTCAGGAAAAGGTAACCGGCAGCTTCACTTTTTGTCCTTCTGAACACAGAAGTCAAAAAAAAAAAAAAAAAAGTATCCTTGATGCTGGATTTAGCGATGGCAGACTTGTGGATCTCTTTAGCTTTGGGAAGACTGCATTCAAAGATGGTTACTTGGGGTGACTAAATGAAGGGGCAGAAAAAGAGTGGATGGACTTTGGAAAAGCATCTGAATCAATGATGTGTTCCCATCACATGAACCTTCTTGTCTACTTTTGATCAGTCTTTAACGGGTCCCTATATGTGCTGGGCACAGTGCAGCTGGTACCAAAGCCAACGTGTTCAGCAAAGTTCCTATCTTTGCTGAGTCTCCAGACAGGTGGAGAGGAAATGTTAAAAAAAAGACACAAGTAAATATACCTATAAATCTATAAATTATGTTAAGTGTCATGAAAGAGAAGTATGTAAGTGATTAAGAACACAAAAGTTGCATCTAATTGAAATGGGAAAGAGGCTTCTTAGGAAAGCCTTTTGCCTTTTTCAACAAATGACATTTAAGCTGAAACCTGTAGGGTGAGTAGTATTTAGTCAAAGCAGGGGAATAGATCTTTCCAGACAGATGGGAGGACAGGTGTGAGGGCCCTGCAGTTGACGCATGGGAGGGAGTGGAAGTCAGCTCTTGGGTTTGGAGCATAGTGACTGAGAGGAGAGTGATTTGAAATGAGTTGAGAAGATCCACAGAGCTAGGACACATGGGCCCCGCAGGCCCTGGTAGGAAGTTTAGATTTTTATCTTCTAAGCAATAGAAGCAATAAAAAGCTGCTGGAAGGTAGAAAGAGGGAAGTGGTAAGAATCCATTTAAAAAGACCTCAGTAGAGAAAAAGAATGGGAAGAGTCAAAGGCAGGCACCTAGTTGGGAAGAGACTTCCAAGGGGCTGGTGAATGTGCTGGTCATTTTCCGGGTCCTTCTCAAATCCACACTTCTCATGCAAAACAGCATGCTTCCCAAGCTCTGTAGCCAAGTGGCTTTTGTGCAGGTTGAACCAGTGAGAGGCTGTGGAGGGAGGCTGCTGGAGAGGCTCAGAGGCACTCCCCTTGTCCCTCCCTGCGTGTTGGGGCACCCCCAGCAATGCTTGTTCTCTTTGATGCCAAATGCTCTTGGGCAGTCTGTGGTCCCAGGTCCCGCTCTTCAATGGTTCCTGTTATGACTTGGCTTCCCCAGTTCTTTCACTTAAGTAACACCATCTCCTTCTGTGGGTGACAGTGGCTCCCTGCTGGGACTCGTCTCTGGTTTGCATCCTTGTTCCCAACACCTTTGTCACCAGTAGCTTCATCAAATTGCCTCTGCTCAGAGCTTGGACTTTATTTTTCTGGCAGATCCTAACTGACACAATGAGCAACAGTGATAGTTGGACCCTGGTGACAACAGGGTTGAAGAGTGAATCTAGGGAATTGGGATAGTTTTTAGAATTCTTCTGAATGAAGTGAAGACAGTGGACAAATGGGTCAGGGTTGCAAGTTATATGTAGCCTCCTAGCACCCTGAGCAGGATTAATTAATCTCTGGCCAAATTAAGCTGGCATAGATTGACACAGGAAAACAAATGACCGTGGGTCACCTCCTTCGCACCATGGCTGTGCCCTGAAGCCCTCATTAGTGTCCCCAAGTGGCCAACAATTGGAGTTAAGCTAACATCACTCCACCCACAGACTCCTCCCTTCATAGCCTCATTTCAAAAGTCAAGGTCTGGATTGTTTTCTTGGGACTACAGAAAAAATTTGAATAAAACCCTATGAAAGAATATGTCCTTAAACTATGGAAAAGTCGATTTTCCTTTGTTAAGAAATGTTAGTGTTCCCCAACTATTTCTTAACTCTTCTCATTTTCTTAAAAGAGCAATTGTTTTCTTGTTTCTTTCTTTCTCTTTTTTTTTAAAACAGGCTTTTCTGTTTTCCTGACTGGGACCTCTGCTCCATCTCCCCTGTCCACACTCCTGTCTGTGTTGAGCAGAACTCCGTCCTCCTCTGTCCTCTGGTCCAGTAGAACCAACCCAGGACTCAAGAGTCCTTGAAGCCACAGGTTGTATGGGAAAAGAACAGGACAGAGCAAGGCACTGGTGACTTCCTGATAGGGTCCCCGTGGGCTGGGCTGTGCCTGTCAGGTTAGTGACAAGCCAAGGTGTATCTGTGGGTCTGCCTTTGTATTCTCAGGCTGCAGAGTAAACTTCACATGAATATTTTGTGTCTTTCATATCATATTTGTGCATCCCCAGAGCCTGGGAATAGCTACCAACAAAAGTCACCAAGAGATTGATAGAGTGGAATTGTAGGACTTTAGCAATGACCCCAGGGGCTGTGAGTCATGAAGGCTTCCTTCCTTTCTTCTTTCCTCCCCTGTCCTTGCTTCCATCCTTCTTGTCATCCAACAAGAATTTTAAGCACTTGTGTGATTATTAGGGACAAATGAAGTCAGGCGTTGTAAAGTACGTGCAAGAGATACAAAGCAAAGATTTAGTCTTGAACATCGGGCACACAAAGACACATCTGAAAAATGGAAGAGCAATAGTGAGGTTAAACACAGGGTTAGATCAGTATTTTAATCTCAGTGATGGCTTTTGTGAATTGGGATCTTGAGCGGTCACATGGCCACCTGACATCCCAAATCATGTGTGTAATGAAAAGATTGAATGAAAAAGTTTCTAAGTCCTGCTGCCATTCTATGATGGCAGATCACACGAAATAAAGCACTTGCTCTTGAACATTTTGGTCTCATGTTTCTTTTATGTTCTCAAAATTTATCAAGAACCCCAAAGAACTTTTATTTATGGGGGTTATATCTCTTGACATTTAGCAGATAAAATTTAATCTAGAGACATTAAAAAAATAATTCATCTCCTTCAAAATAATAATGAAATCATTGCACATAAACATAAATTTGTTTTTCATGAAAAACAGCTATGTATTTTTTGGGGGACCAGATTCTCACAATTATCTTTGACTTGATCAAATTTTAATCAGGCTTCTCTCCTCCCACTTGGTACCTACACTCTGGCTTGACCCCCAGGTTTGAGCAAGTAATGCAGCACTGAGGGGCAGATCATCCCATGCAATGACTCATTTTGAGACACAGTAAACACAAGAAGCAGCAGCTCTTGTGGAAACACCTGGCTTTCCCACCTGCTCACTGTACCTGCTTGCCCTCCTCCCCTGCACAATTCCTGCCAACCCTGCTCACCCCTTCCTGCACGGTGGTCCTTCTATAACCGAGATTTTGCTTTCTGTAGTTTCAGTTACTCTTGTTGAACTGTGGTCCAAAAATATTAAATGGAGAATTCCAGAAATAAACAATTTACAAGCTTCAATCACAAGCTATTCTGAGTGGCATGATGATTTCCTGCACTATCCTGCTCCTTCTGCAGAGCAGGTGAATCACCCTTTGTCCAGTGACACCACCCACTGTCCCTTAGTAGCCATCTTGGTTTTGGGATCAACTGTGGAAGCACCACAGTGCTGGTATTTGAATAACCCTTATTTTTCTGAATACCATCCCCCAATGCTAGCAATTTTATCACAGCACATGATTATAATTGTTCTATTTTATTATTAATTATTGTTAATCTCTCATGGAGTCTAACATAAATTAATCTTAGATATTTATGTTTAGGAACAGCCGTACACATGGTGTTCTATAGTCTGGTTCCTGGAATCCACCACAGATAACCTACCACAGGAAGGTATCACTCCCAGATAAGGGGGGCTACTGTATATGAAAAGCCTTTCTTTGACTTTGTGACACTCACAGGTCCTCAGGTCAAAACATTTTCTTTTCTATAATACTTTTTCTGAATAAAATCTCTTCTCTAACTCTGGTTTTTGTTTTTATTTGGCACTGGATGAGAAGAGTGGTATTTGATATTTTCGCATATCTCCTTAATGTCCTATTTACTCTTGTCCTCTGTATTCTATCTGCTGGGATGTGTTGCTTTGGTTGAAGTATATGGGGGAAAATCTGGCAGCAAGTTATCATTACAGAAGAAGGACCTTGCAGGATCCCCAGCACCACACTTTGAGGACAGCTGTTCTGGACATTGGGAAGCAGGAAAGAGCTGGATGTCGACAAAATTCTATACAATAGATTTTTGATGTGTAAAGAAAGGGCATCCCGTACACAGAGAACAGGGTGACAGAAGTCAGGGAGAAAGTGAGCAAGCTGCTTAAAGGGGAGGAGCAGAAAGTATGTAGAGAGAGGATCTGAGTATACATTAAGCTTGAGTTATGGATGGACTTAGGACCCTGAATTCTGGTTTCTCTATCAAGGACCTTGGACTTCATGCTTTGAATCACAGATATCCACTGGATGGTGATAGATGGGGAAATAACATTGTGAAGATGATGTTTAAAGATAATAATCATGATATTAAATGGGGTTCCAGGAAGGACTGGATCAAGGGGAGATAAAAATTATAGGACCAGTTAAGATGCTAGAGCACCAGTCCAGATATGAGGTGGTGGAGATCTGGAGTGGAGTGGTCATGTTGGCACTGTGAAAGGATAAGAGATAAAAGGACACTCCAAGGGGAGATTTGACATAATTTCCCACCAAGGCCAAGGGGTATAAGAAGTCCAATCCTAAAGTTAGAGCCAAGTATTCATCAGAGTGGAGGTAATGTTTTATGGCGATATGGAAAATTGACCAAAAACAGTTTGAAGGGAGATGATGCTAGAGGTAATTTTAATATAATTTAGGAATAAAATGAAACATCTTCCTCCTATCATTTAAAAGATCCTTCGTGAACTGGCTCTGCCAACTCTGGGACTTCCTCACTCTGCCTCATTTCCTGAGCTGTGGACACTAAGACGGCTTTCTGTTCCTCCGCTGCCAAGTTCATGGTAGCCTCCATCACTTCCTCAGGAGTACTTCCCTATGTCTGCCTTCTCCACTCTGGGTTAGGTCTCCCTACAACTGGCCCCTCCTCAGCACTGACGTGTTTGCTTAAGTGTTATCTCCTCTAAGTGTTATCTCCTCTTTCCACCAGGTTTTGGCTTCCTTCTGGCACTTACCATGGTTTGAATTTATTTTTGTATGTGTATTTATGTGTTTATTTTTTATCTCTTCCCTTTAAAGTGTAAGCTCCATGAGAACAGGGCCTTGTCTGTAATGTTCAATCTTGCATTCTCAGGTGACACATAGGAGGCCCTCAACAAATATTTGTAGAAATTGGAAAGAGCATTGCATAGAATGTTCAGGAATGCATCTGTGGACCCAGCTACTTAGGAGGCTGAGGCAGGAGGATCACCTGAGTCTAGGAATTTGAGTTCAGCCTGGTAACACGCAAGACAGCATCTCTGAAAATAAAAAAAGAGCTCAGGGTTTCTTTGGGGAGTGCGATATGGACATATGTTTTTGGAAGTCATTTCAGAATTAAAATATGAGAACAGAAAATACAGGATATCTGTCCCTGCTAACAAAAAGGGCAAGATGGTGGGACAGTAGGATGTTCAGGGCTGTGGAGTTGGTGTCACCAGTGTGAGGGGTAAGGGAAATTCCCCCTCTGCCCTCTGAAGTGTCACTGGAATGAACTGAAAATAGACAAAATAAGTGAAAAGGCATATACTGTTTAATATACAAAAGGAGGGAAATTCCAGCCGGGGAAAGTCACAGGGATGTGATTACCCACCAGCCTGACATGGTTCAGAAACCCACATGCCTCCCCACCACACACTTCTTTCTCTGTAGGGAGGATGGGGAATGTCAGGGGAATGGGAAATGATTTTTAATAACTTGCTGGGCCCAGAGAACACACATGGCCTGGGACAAAGTTCACCAGGCTGCAAAACAGGCACTGGATTGTAAATGATTCTGTATGGGACAGAGTAGAGGAAAGTGGTGTGTGACCAAAGTCTGTCCAGGTCTGTTGACAGACATCAGTGTTTCTTCCTATACCATGAGTTTAGTCACCTCTGGTTAATGGGATCTGAGTAGAAGACTGAAGGCAACCGTATTCCTCTTGGCCGATCTGGTTGGGAGAGAGGTGGAATTGGCAGAAAATCCTCTCCACACTGAGAGGAGGAGAAACAAGGGAAGGCCAGGGGGGTCTTGATTTCAGGGTAGGTTCTATAGCCTCTTAGTGTGTTAGAGCCCCAGATCTGTGGGGTATCCTTTTCTGATCCACAATACCAAGGTACCGAGAGATATGAAGAGCGCTACCATCAAACAATGCCTGCGGGGATGAAGTCACATGGCTGGGGTGGAAAAGTTATCCATCACTTAGTCTCTTCCCACAGTATAGAAAACCAGTTTCAATTGCAACAATTGTGATGAAAAGTGGAAAAAAAAATTGGTAAGCCGAGCTAAGCACTTCTCCTGGCTCCTTACCTTACACATCCTATCCAAGACCACCTTCTTTAAATACTGTTCTGGACATTCTACATCATCTTCTGCCATCTTTCCTATCTCAGGGCTTTGTAGAATTCTCCAAGTTCTTCTGGGTGAGCCAATGGTCATCTTAATGCTGGCTGCTCAAGTTGCCTGATCCAACTCTGCCATGCTTAGGAAAAAGGTGTGTCCATTTTTATAGGCAGATGTATTTTTGAACCTCACTGAAGGATGTATAGAAGTTAGAAAGCAGAGATCTCTAGAAAAGAAAAGAATCCAAATTGGAAGAAGATGGACTCCGAAGGACAGATTCTGAGGCAAAGCCATAAAGAGGACATTGAGATGGTTTGGAGCAGCCTTGGGATGGAACCAAGAAGCTGAGCCTTTACCAAGAAGAACTGTTGTAAAGTAGATATTTTTCCACCTAACACTGACCATTTTTTAAAGTTTCAACCTTTGTAATTTTTGAGTTACAGCGTCCATGGTGGAGAATTGCATGGCACGAGATTGTGGTAACATGAAGTCTTTCCTCAAGGGTTGAGGGTTCAATGATATTCTTTGGTAGACAGAATTATACCTCTGCATAGTTCCTTCCTGTTCAGTGTAGGTAGAACCTGTGACAATAATGAGATATCACCAATTAGACAGACCAAAGAAATTAGAGGAATACGAATAGGAAGAGCTCGAAATATCCCTATTTGCTGATGACATGATTCTCTATTTAGAAGACCCTAAGAATTCCACCAGAAAACTTCTGGAACTCATAAATGAATTCAGTAAAGTAGCAGGATATAAAATTAATGCTCATAAATCTAATGCATTTTTATTTGTAAGTGATGCATCCTCTGAGAGAGAAATTAGGAAAACTACCCCATTCACAATAACCTCAAAAAAAATAAAATACTTGGGAATCAATCTAACAAAAGAAGTGAAAGACCTGTACAATGAGAACTACAGAACACTAAAGAAAGAAGGAAAGTCTGAGAAGATGGAAGGATCTCCCATATTCTTGGATAGGCAGAATTAATATAGTCAAAATGGCCATACTACCAAAAGCCCTATACAAATTCAATGCAATTCCAATTAAAATTCCAATGACAGACCTCATAGAAATAGAGCAAGCAATCATGAAATTCATTTGGAGGAATAAGAGACCAAGAATAGCTAAAGCAGTTCTTAGCAAGAAGAGCGAAGCAGGGGGTATCACAATACCAGACCTTCAACTATATTACAGAGCAATAGTAACAAAAACAGCATGATATTGGTACCAAAATAGACAGGTAGATCAATGGTACAGAATAGAGGACACAGAGACAAACCCACATAAATACAGATATCTCATACTTGACAAAGGAGCCAAGAACATGCAATGGAGAAAAGACAGCCTCTTCAACAAATGGTGCTGGGAAAACTGGAAATCCATATGCAGCAAAATGAAACTAAACCCATATCTCTCACCCTGTACAAAACTCAACTCAAAGTGGATCAAGGACCTAGGAATTAGACCAGAGACTCTGCACCTAATAGAAGAGAAAATAGGTCCAAATCTTCATCACGTTGGCTTAGGACCAGATTTCCTTAACATGACTCCCAAAGCGCAAGAAATAAAAGCATAGATCAATGATTGGGATAGAGTCAAACTAAAAAGCTTTTTCTCAGCAAAGGAAACAATCAGCAATATGAAGAGAGAGCCTTCAGAGTGGGAGAAAATCTTTGCTATACACACTTCAGACAGAGCACTAATCTCCAGAATCTACCAAGTACTCAAAAATCTTTACACTAAGAACACAAATAACCCAATCAATAAATGGGCCAAGGAAATGAACGGACACTTTACAGAGGAAGATCTACAAGCAATCAACAGATTTATGAAAAAATGTTCAACATCCCTTGTTATAAGAGAAATGCAAATCAAAACCACCTTAAGATTTCATCTTACCCCAATTAGAATGTCTTATTAAGAATACAGGCAACAATAGGTGTTGGCGAGGATTTGGGGAAAAGGGTACACTCATAAATTGCTGGTGGGAGTGCAAGTTGGTGCAGCCACTCTGGAAAGCAGTGTGGAGATTCCTTAGAAAACTTGGAATGGATCCTCCATTTGACCCTGCTATCCCACTCCTTGGCCTATACCCAAAGGACTTAAAATCAGATTGCTACAGTGATGCAGCCACATCAATATTCATAGCTACTCAATTCACAATAGCTAGATTGTGGAACCAACCTAGATACCCTTCAATAGATGAATGGATAAAGAAACTGTGGTATATATACACAATGGAGTATTATTCAGCTGTAAAGAAGAATAAAATTATGGCATTTGTAGGTAAATGGATGATGTTGGAGACGGTTATGCTAAGTGAGATCAGCCAATCCCAAAAATCCAAAGGCCAAATGGTCTGTCTGATAAGTGAATGATGATGAATTATGCGTGGGGGAAGGGTGGCTAGAATGGAGGAAGGATGGGTAGCATGGAGGGAAGGGAGGAGTGGGGTCGGGATTGGGGGGTAAGAATAATAACAGAATGTGTGACAGATACCATTGCCCTGTGTACATGTATGAATGCACAGATGGTGTGACTCTACTTTGTGTACAACCAGAGAAACAATAGCTGTACTCCATTTGTGTTCAATGAATCAATAAGTAAACAAAAAAATTTTAAAAAAATGAGATATCACATATGTTATGTCATATGATAAAAAATGAGCAAAAGAACAATGAAAACTTTGCAGAGGTAATTGAGGTCTCGAATGAGCTAAATTGGGAGGGTCTGACATAACTTGGTGAACCCTAAAAGTGGGGCTGCAGGTGGCTTCTGGGACATGCATCTGGCACCCCTACTGTCAGTCAACAAAAGAACAGAAGCCTCTATCATATAACTGTCAGGAACTGAATTCTGGCAGCAACCATGAGTTTAAATGAGAACCCTAATCTTCAGAGAGGACCTTAGCCCAGCTATCGCAGTGATTCTACATGTAAGACTCTGAGCAGAGGATCCGGCTGAACCACACCTGGATTTCTGATCTACAGAAGCGGGGAAAAAATAAACAGGTGTTGTTTTAAGATGTTAATTTTGTGATAATTTGTTACACAGGAATAGGAACCTAATACATATTCCAATAAGCATTTGTGTATTTAATAGCCTATCTTAACTGAACCTTGGAACCTTCCTGGATCTCCCCATGACTATGAATCACACTGATAAAACAAGAAAGCAGGCTAATGATCCACACTGTTCTACAACACTGCCATTCAGGGACCTGCACAGGCTGTCTGTCCTAGACACTTAAGATTGTTGGAAAAAGTCACTGAAGAGTCATTACTCCAATTTTCTTAATAACAAAATCTGATTTATTACTTTTCTTCACATTAAACAATTATTTTAAGCTGGATCCCTAATTCTTTTCCACATTTTTTTCCCTCTGCAACACTCCTCCCACCTTGGCCTATGTCAGTGTTCTAACGGTTGGGGATGCATGGTCTCTCGAGTTCTCTTTTTCCTATGAGCTGTCCTCCATATAGAAGTCGAAATGCCATTGAAAAAATGAAATCAAATGATCAGCTGATGTCATTTCTGTACTGTAAGCCTTTTCTAGACTGAATGTTTGTGTTCCCCAAAAATCCATATGTTGAAGCTCTAATGCCCACTGTGACTATTTGGAACTAGGGTCTTTATGGAGGTAACTAAGGTCCATGAAGTCTTATGGTAGGGCCTCATCTGAGACTATTGGTGTCCTTCTGAGAAGAGGCAGAGGGCGCTGGTATGCTCTCACTTTCTCTGTCTCTCTCTTTCCACATGAAGCAGGGAGAGGCCTTGTGAGCACACAGTGAGAAAGCACGTTCCACAAGTCGGGAAGAGGCCCTTTCCAGGAAATGAACTTGTGGGAACTTTGACCTTGGACTTCCTGGCCTCCAGAATGGTGAATGTGTGTTCTTCAGGTCACCCAGTTTGTGGTATTTTGTTATGGCAGTCTGAGTTGACTACCTTGGAGCTTTTCACTGGCTTCCCATCATTCCCAGGATGGTGTGGAGGTCCTCCCTCGTGGGCCCTCTCGCTGGCCTCCTCATCCACCTCTGTCAACTTCACTCACAGGGGCTTCACTGTAGGCCTCTGATTATGGTTGAGTTCTTTCCCAAGACAGTCCTCACTTCCAATGAGTGGCTTCCTCTTGGAACACTGTGTCCTTTTGTCCTTTTAGATCTTAGCGCAAGAGTTCATACCCCAGAGAGGCCACCCCCAAACCCTTTCCTAGTCGAATTCTACTTTCTCCTGTTGTTCTCCATCATTTAACATGGGGTGCTCTCCTTCTTGTCTGGCTCCCGCCTGGGATGGTGAACTCCTGATGTCAGGAGCACCTCTTTCCTGTATGCCATCTTGTCCCCAGGGCTTGCCTCACTGACTGGTGCAGAGCACTGGCCAACAGCTATTTTTGGAATGAATGAAAAACTGGCATCTGAGGAGCATTGCTGTTTGCTTTTCTCCACCTGGGCCCCAGAAGTGAGAGCTCCACGTTCTGTACCCAGTTGTCTCTTCAGTGGCTGAGTGCCCAGGGATGACTACTGCCATCAACAAGGGCTCAGTCTTCCAGGAAACAGGTGAAGAATAAATGTGTGTGTGTGTGTGTGTGTGTGTGTGTGTTTTCAAAACATACACTAACTGTTCATTTTGAAGACAATGGATGACCCAGTTGGTTTTCGAACAGTTCAGTCTCCTCCCTGGTAATGCTTAGGATGAAAAACCAGCTAGAAAACATTCACAGTAAATAGTTTATTCCATGGTGATTTCTTTGAAAATAATGTGATATGAAGAGATTGTGTGGAAGGGTTTTTCATTCATCCTAATTTCTCTTCAGTTTCCCCAAGCCCATTCTTATGGCCCTGGGTGATAATGTTACTGTATATAAAAAAAAAAATCTTCATTCTCATGATTTCTAATTAATGATCCTTTTGGTTTTTAAGAATGCCTGAAAAGGCATTTTTTTCCTTGAAAGTGTTTTTGTTTTTGAAAAAATAGACCACGAGTGTAGGATTCCCTCAAAATGAGAAAGCAGAGGGAAAGAAAGAAAAATTCGAAATTGTTATAAGTTTTCCAGTTTTAGGTGCATGAGGAATTGTATTGTAAGTATTTTACTTTGGCTTCTTAAAATTTGAGTCTGAATGCAGAAAAGGTTTATTTATTCATATGACACAATAACTATTATATATCTATCACATATTCTTTCTTCCTTATCCACAAAGAGGGGTATGTTGGGTTTCCCTGTGCCTAATTTGCTTTAGGGAAAGATTCACTCTCTCCCCTAAATCACAGTTGAGACCTGTCTCATATATCCTCCTAATTGCTCACTAGTCCCTTTAGTAGGCTTGCTATCTTATTAGAAAATTCTCTACTACAAAGAGGCACATTTACAGAGTACTTGGCAAAGCCCAGACAACTGATTTAGGGCTTACCCTTGAACCAGTCGTGCCTTCTAACATGAATACTCTCTGAAGTCCAGGAGAAATACAGCTGAGGATGCTGTTCCACTCAGCCTTCACAGCTCAGTTCAAATCCACTTTCTCCACAGTCTTCTCTGCCTGCATGTGTCCACCAGTGTGGGTCAAAATCGAACACCCTCTTCGTCCTGTAGAAGGAAGTATAGTTTTGTGATTTGGGCTCACATGAGACAGTAGAATGGTAAGGTCTGTCAACAGTACATTCTCCACTCACCCAATTCTCAGTTGTTCAAAAGCTCTCGAGTGTCTGGACTTGACCCTCAATGCTGGAGGATGATTCCCACACTACGGCAGTTATGAGATCCAAAGCGTTTGCCACTTAGCATACATTCTGGTGTCTTCATTTTCTGGGGCCAATGCCTATGGGTGTTTTTCTTAATCATCCCAAGAAAATGGATTTTGTCTCACGTTTGTTGGATGGTAGTGGCCCCAGTGCTATCGCAGGCCCACAGCAGATGCTCCCTGATTTTATGTCTATGGGCTGCCTGACTGACATATTGGTGCACATGTGTGATGGCTGCATTATGGCTGCTCCAGCTTGCTGTAGTGCAACTTTTCCCTGAATGCATTCAGCTTAATGAGGAGCTGCTGGATCAAGAATTTCATGGTCAAATAATTTTGGGAAAAGCTGAGTTGAGCAAGGTTAAAGTTTAATAGTTCCCCTTACTGTAGGATTTTTTTAATAGCCTGAGTATGTTAATGAGCACTATGCAATTTTAAAAGGGGTATGATAGAGATGATGATTGGCACTCTCAACCCCACTGCACCTCAAAACGACATTTCTCAGATTGCCTTACAACTAAGGTTTTGGATGATAATTCTGTTCTGTCCATTACACGCATTTCACACGAAATTTGGAAAGTGAAAGTTGGATGCAGACAATTTTCCTGTTGATATTGGTAAGAAGTCGTTGTTTATAGGCAGTTTTGGCTTTATCATGTGACACTGGCAGCTTCCAGCTTTCTGTATGTGGCTGTGGTGAGGGGGCCTGCGAGCTAAATAGCCTGGGGCAGCCTATAGCTTCTGCTCCTCTCTCCTTTCCAAAAATGTTGTGATCAAAAAATTTCCCATATTAAATTTCTTTTCTGCTTAGAACGTCTAGAATAGTTTATGTCTCCCGCACTGAAACTCAACTGGCGCAAGGGACAGATAATGTGAAATGATTTTGTTTTCATGGCATACCTCTCAAGACCACGGTTCTTCAGAACAAATTTTTGGGAAATGGTTGATGGAGAGAATACTGAAATCAATATCAGAAGGTCCGTGTTAGTCATGAGTTCACCATTTCTAGGTTGGGGAGGTGACATCCCCTCTGAGCCTCAAGTGCCTTTTCCTTATTTGAAATATAAGGACAATAATTCCTGCCCTCCAGACCTCACAGGGTTGTCAGGAGAATCAAATGAGATGATGAATGTGAAAGTGGCCGGGAAGCTGTAAATTGTTATAGAAATGCGAGGCGTCATCATTAGTCATGCTGCCATCTATGAAAATGAATGTTAGATTCATGATGCAGGAACATCATTCTCCTAAGGATTGCCTGAGTAGACTAGGGCTTCTTGAAAACAGTGGTGGTTTGATAGATTAGTCAGCAGGGAACGAAAATACCACCAGCTTTGCCTGGTAGACAATAAACCAAAGGGAACATTCCCCAGCTCAGAGGGTGGCCTCTTTAACAATGGGTGAACACAGGCTTCTCTCTTCTCTCCATCTCTTCCAAATTAAAGCCTTTCCGGGAGAAAATTCTTAATGGAATCCTTTACATCTTCAGAACAGACCAAAGGAAATGCAGCAAAAACATTTCCTTCGTTTGATTTTCGGTGGGTGAGATGGATCCTTTCCTTAGCAGACTGAGTACAAACAGCCCCCACAGTCTGCTCCAGTGATTTCCAAAACATGATTTACATAAATTTAACTTTGTAATCTTGTGGTTGTATTGCTGCATTCAAATGACAAATAATGTGACCCAGGATGGGGTTTCGTATGTTGATGTGAAGGCGTCCTCTGTCCCAATGGCTGGGCTGCTCAGGTAGAGGTGTCTCTAACCTAGCGTCCTCTCCTTTCTCAGGACTTGAATATTCAGCAACTTTCTCAGATCTGGTAATTTTTGGAAACAGAGAGAAGTATATCACTTTGCTTCACACACAGAAGATTTGAAGTTATTGAGTGGTTCCGATTCATCTGCTTCATTTATTCCTTTGAACAAACTCACCTTACTGTAGGTGGGTTAGCTCCCAATGATGGTGCTGCTAATTCATAGGACCTCAGCCTTGGGAACTGAGATCCAGGATCTGAAAGGAGCAGGAAGAGTCAATCAGCTCCCAAACCTCCTTTTGTTTTCATCACGATCTAAAATCTTATGCAGTTATCTATCCCTCCCTGAAATAAGTAGTAAACAAATAGAACTGTGTGACCAGGGGCTTCTTGAGGCAGGAATTGATCTGCTTTCCCATCTCAGTACCTTGCATATGTAGACTCAATACACACCCATTTGTGAACAAATGTATTGAAACTTTTCTTAACTTTGCAGTTTTAATCCATCAATGATAGATGAGGTATTTAGGAATAGCTGAAAGATTGATATGATCTGAAGAGAAATCAGAGTATATAGATTAAGTATTTAGATTTATAATTATGCCCCTTCTCTTTTCTGTTTCCCTTTCCTTTCTGTGTTTTCTCCCTCCCTCCTTTGAGACAGGGAGTGCCTTCTGTGTCCCAGGATCCCTCAAGCCACAAGGAATATGGAGGATGGAATGTTCTCTCACAGGGCTCTGTCCTTCCTAACCCCACTCATTACATATGAAATTACATGTTTAAGATCCATCTGCTCTTCTGGACTGTAAGCTCCGTGAGGGCTCCATTTTTTCACTGCTGTGTCTTTCATGTCTAAGGTGGTGCTCTGTTCATAGTAGCTGCTCAATAAATATTTATTGAATGACTCTGGACCCTTTTAGGACTGTGTATGCTCTTTATCTGTCTTCCGTGTCTCATGTGTCATTTGACTCCTGCTTCTTATTCTACCCATCAATCATTCTCACAGGGTCGTCCGTGAGCTTCATACGCTTTTCCTAAAGCACTGGAGATCAAGACTACTCTATTGCAGTTGGCTCTAATACAAGAGCCCTGCAGTTTAAGCTGGGGATTCTCCTAGATGTTGGAGGAAAAAGCCTTTTGTAGGTTTATCGCTGATTTACAGAGCAGGAACATGCATATGGTTAGTAAATAATCATGCAAGTCAGGAAAAATTAAGAACCATATAAATGCTACAGAAGTTCTATAAAAGGTGTAATTGCTCAGAATCCAGTTAGTTGGGGGAAAACCAAAAGGAAATGAAACTTGAACTAGGTCTTCAGAAATGACTAATGTTTAAACAAGCCAAAGAGGTAAAGAAAGGCTCCCAGCAGCATTTGAGGGTGTAATTGTGTAGGATGTAATTTTGGAGAGATGAAATCAGGCTGCTATGGTTTGGATGTGAGGTGTCCCCCAAAATCTCCCATGTGAGACAATGCAGGAATGTTCAGAGGAGAAATGATTGGGTCCTAAGACTCTTAGCCCAATCAGTGAATTAATCTCTGATGGGATTAATTGAAGTGCTAGGATGTGGCTGGTGGAGGTGGGAATGGGGGCATGGCTTTGGGGTATATATTTTGTATCTGGAGAGTGGAGACTCTCTCTGCTTCCCGATGATGTGAGCTGCTTCCCTCTGCCACACTCTCCCGCCATGATGTCCTGCCTCACCTGGAGACCTAAGGAATGGCCAGCCTTCTATGGACTGAGACCTCTGAGCCGTGAGCTCTCAAATAAACTCCTCCTCCTCTGCAGTTGTGCTGGTTGAGTCCTTTGAGTCACAGCAGTGAAAAAGCTGACTAAAACACAGACCTTAGGGAGAGCATCTGAGTGCAAGGCAGAAGAGGAAAGCTTACCCATGTCCAGTAAAGGGTTACTGAAGGCATGAGAAGTGGAGGGGAGAAGCTCATACCATCACATGCTCTGATAGAACACAGTGTGGGTGGTGGTACTCTATCTGCCATTAGTATCCTCTCTCCCCTCTCCAATTCCTAGACTTATAATATCTGATACACTACTCCCCCAACACACAGCTTCAACTCCTTAAAAACGACCACCCATGACTCAATAACTACATCAACCAACACTTCCCTGCCCCTAATCTACATTTAGCTATTCCCCCACCTCAGTCCAGTTCTTAAAAGAATGGTTCATGTTCTTTAGATCCACTTCCTACTTCTTTACTCCTTAATCCATTAGTTTAACTTCTGTTCCAAGCACCGCGATGTCTCTTGTTTCAAGATCCACAATGGAACTTCTGCTAATGTACAAGGCAATATCCAGTCTTTATTTCACTCACTCTTGCTGTAACCCTTTTATGCACTCTTTTCTTTGAAAAGGTCTCTTGCTTTGGCTGCCAGAATGTCACTACCCCTGGTTTTCATTTGACAGCTTGGCCCTTCCTCACAGTTCTTTTTCCTCCACACATCTTTTAATATGGCCATTTCCCAGGGCTATTGTCCTTTTTTATGGTTCATATAACCACAGATCAGTCCAGTGGAGAGAGGGGTTTGGACTTCAAAGTCAAGATTTGGGGATCATCAGCAAACGAAGCGTAAAATTGGAGGAGAATGAAGACAGTAAGAAACAACCCAAACAAAGCACCGGTCAAGGTCAGGTGTGATGGAGACTGAAGTGGAGCATTCACATAAGTCAAGAAAAGACTGGGAGAGACTAGTGAAATGGAACTGGAGGAAAGAGAAATTTCAGAAGCAAAGAATGCTACAAACAAGTTGGATAGGCAAGGACTAGAAGAAAACTGGTAAACTTGGAAAAAGCTCATTAGTGTGCACAGGGTTCATGTGGTAGAGGCAGAAACTAGTTCCTCACAGACTTGTGGGTCCATGGGGTGGGGGGACAGGGTGGGAAAGTAGAAACAGTGTCGATAACCCTTCTAGTATTGTGGCTGTAATGAAAGAGGAATTCAATGGTAGAAAAAAGAGGCCATTGAATTTAAGCCGGGAGAAACTTGCATTATCAAGTACTTTACGCAAAGCAAAGGTAAAACGCTATTAATTTTACATATCACCAAATTCACAACCAGTCAATAGAAACAGACAGGAAAGTGCAGAGATCCATATTAAGGAAAGCAGAGTATGTGGGGTTCCAAATTTTCTTGTGTTGTGGGTTCATTTCTATTCTTTAAGTTTAATATATCTCTTCACAGCAGTACATCATAATTTAATTTTTTCCTTGATGTGGGTATAAATGGAGATGCTAAGGCATATTTATGCATACAGGGTCATCGCTAGGTGCACGCACTAAATATTAATATTCCAATATTCTCTTTCCAGCTCATGAACCAAGCAAGAAATGCATTTTTCATAGCAATGAATTTTTTTCTGAAGCACAAGGCTAAGTGGGCTCTCTGTGTTCAGAGAAAGCAGTATGATTATTATTACATTTTCCTGCAGAAGAAACATTATTTAGAAAGCCTGGTTAGCACAGGAGTTATGTTCTCTATTTTGTTTTCGATCTATTCAGAGACATAATACCCAATCCAACAGAGCTGGATGTAACAAATGCTAATTGAAACCATATACTGGTGGAGTTAGTTTGCTTTTGCAAATGAAACTCTCCTTTTTTTTACAATGGCATCCTGAGTTTTCTTTGGGACATTGCCTTTCTCTCCTTCAACGTGTGTAGATCTGTTCTGACTTCCTTTATTTTTGGCCCAAACAAGGTTTATGACTCAAACCAGGCAAATCTGAACCCTGAATTTTCTTGTCTATACTCCTGGTTCAGAGGTAACCCTATGACCCACTACAGGCCTAGGAAGGCCCTATTAGGATTTTAGGGGGAGGTATGATGAAAGGGTTCTGCAACTGTGAGGACCTGAGTCTGGAGCTTCCAGCTGCCATTTTTCTCCTTTAGGATGGTGCCAATCTGAGAACAAAGTTCATTCAAATGAGAATACAGAGATGGAGAGAGCTAGGGTTCTGGGGACATTAGTTGAGTTCTTGCCTCTAGACCTATCTAGAGCATTGGCCTTGCACTTTTTATTCATGTGAGCCAATAAATAACCTTTTGGATTGCATTTCTGCTCCCCCCTGTTGCAAGAGCCCTGACAAAATGACCCACTTGCTGCCACATTCACATGGGTGACCTTAAGCAATTCTAACCCTGCTGGGTAAGGATTAACTCCATCCTATAGATAAAGGTCACAAAAGTGCTAAGTAATGGAGTTAGAATTGGAGACTATTAAGCCTTGGGCTCGATCCATACATAGTGCCATAGTTCTTTCCCATGACACATCTCTTTAAGGTTTTCCAGGGGAACATACAGTGATGAATGCTATTTTCTTCACCCTACTGAAGACACCATTAAGTACTGATGCACATTTCCCCTGATTTAATACTACACTCTGCTCTCGGTTCTAAATTTAGTTTATTTACACTTTCTATGTCCTTTAGTTCTTCTTCCTCCCTACATATTAGTGACTTTTCTCTATTAACTTTAGACTCCTACTAAAGTTAATAGACCTAAGAGAAAATTATTAATAGGATATCTCGTTCCCAATTTAAAACACTTATTCTCTACCTTGCTCCTGTATATAGATTTGACTCTAATGGATCTTATTTGCAAGCAAAGTAGATGATGACTCAGAGCACTTAGCACGGTGCCCAGCACATAACAGACGTGCAATAAGAATCATGGGAGCACCCACAGTATGCACTGAAACAATTTGCCTATTGCCTTTGTGAATGAATCTTCTGCCAATTTTCTTGAGCATTTTCTCTGCTCTACTTGGTTTAGTATGGATACCTCTAGTTTTCCTACTGAGAGTCAAACCATAGGGATGTCTGACACTCAATAGAAGGTGTACACATGTCCATGTGATTTGGTTTCAGAGAACCTGCAGGTAAGATTCCTGTTTTCTCATTGGGTTGCTATTTAATCTTAACCAAGTTATTTATTTTCCTGAGACTTTTCTTCACATATGTTGTTTTGAGGATCAAAAGAAATAATAGATATGAAGTTTCCATTGAAATATTGCCATTGGCATATTGCACATACTACTGGGAAGGCAAAGCATTTACCTTATCCCGGTAACAAACCAACCCAAATCAGCACATCAGAATAGCCAGGATGTACTAATGAAAACAGGAGGCACTCAGGACAGGAAAGTTTAGCTTCAGCTCTCTCGCACTTTCTCACTCTGTTCACCCTATTTTGTTTTCCTCTATAGTGCTCATCATCTTTTAACAGACTTAATTGAGATGTTAATAATCTCTTTTACCCTACTTGAATTTACACCTCATAGGGACAGGGACTGAACGAGTGGGCATTGAAAGCCATGTATCAAATGTATCAGGGATTGGAAGGAAGAGGAAAAAGCAGGAGCAGGAGCTTGCAAAGTAGGGAGGAGATGGAAGAAGCCAGACGCAGATATTACTGAGAAGGAGGTTAGGGGCTATAAAAAGAGAATATCTTAAAGAATATTCAGGATCTGGAGTGGAGAGCATCCTTTTCATATTTATTTTTTAAAAAACACATCATTATTATTTTCTTTGGTTCTCAACAAACCTTATTCCAAGAGTCATGTTAAATAACCTTTATAATTCAACATGCTTCCCAAGTAACAAGACACTCCCAGCATGAAATGATGGTGCTCTCATTACCATACTATTCCCAGAGTTAGGACACCTCAAATCTTGCTCTGCTTCTCATGGGCTCTGTGCTGCTTTCATGCAGAGCACATTGTGACATCCCTGCCTTGTCAGCTCATGGTGTCCTTGTCCTTCCTTCCTTCCTTTTTTTTTTTTTTTTTTTTTTTAAATCCCCATAAGCCCTGATAGGGTATAAGCTTAGAGGTTTAAGTAGCTTTTTGCCAGTGAGTAAATAAATACCTCAAGTACATCACGGATGCACGTGTCCACTTTGGGGGAAATGCATCACGAGCCCAGGCAGATCCTGAGAGCTCTTGTAATCACACTCGTTCATCTGTTCATGTGGCGCACACCTGTACAATGTTGGCATGGACTCACGGTGTGGGAGAATCCAGGTTCAAAGCAAACTCCCCATCTTTGTATAGGTCTGGGAGTGTTACAGATCGTTTTCCTCCCTGCCCTTAAAAAGAAAGAATTGTTAGCATATCTAGAAACTGCCGTGGTGTTTTGGTGAAGGTATTAAATACAGATGCCAAGAAATCAACCTGGATTTAATTTGCAAATACTTTAAAGCAGGCAGCAAAAGACAGCTAAAGGTCTTTAGGGTTTTGTGCTAAAAACCAAAAACAAAAAAAGGATTTCACAGACAGGTGTCATGTGAGGGACATTGCATTTGTCTCTTTTCAGGTAGGTAGTATTGAGATGTTTTGGCTTGCATTTGAACCCACAAAAGTTCAGCCTGATATTTCTACTTATTTTAAACAAATATGTAATAGCCAAGCACATGGAAGATGAACAGAAAATATGGAAGGCTAGTGATGACTTCAAGGCTAAAGGCTGTTTCTTGACTTTTTAAGGTGTTTAGTAGAAGGCTGATTAACCTAGAAAATGTTGAAAGACGTGGGTTTTCACTCCCATTTCCTCACATGAGCATTATGCTCTTCTAGTACCTCAAGTGGGATGGCAAAGTATTGTTCTTTCTTAGACCTAAAATGAAGAACTCAAAGACCTGAAAGAGTGGACTTCAGTTTTGGCCTTCACTGTGAGAATAAGGATGTCTTCACTGAGCAGAGCTCCCTCACCTTTGTGGAAAGACAACCATGATTGTCCTGTGTATAGCCCTGAGAGTGCACCCCAAGTCTCCCAGCTCTGTTCAGCAGGCCGGAGATGTTGGAACCTGAACATCCAAAGGAAGAGCTGGCCCATGATTGGCTCTTGGGAGATCACCTCCAAGGCCTTGGAATATCCTGCTGGATGAGAGTGTCTTTACTTACCCGGACCTTGACATATCAGATGGTTTGTACCACTACCACTAAAGTGATTTATGGAGCAGAAGTTGGGCCACACAGTGTCAGTGTGATCTCTGGAGGTGTCACAGGCTGGGTAATTAACATCAGTCACACACGTGCTTCATGTGCTCTGTGCCTGCAGAACTGACCTCCCAGTGAAACTGAACTTGAAGTTTTGGTGAGCTTCTCTGGCTGGTAGTGCTCTATGTATGACTTTATTGTTTCAGGGAGAGCTAAGTGCTGTTCTTATGACCTCAAGAGGAGAGGACAATTGGAAGTTTGTGCTGTTCTCTCCTGAACTCTGCCCTGTGTGCCTTTGGCCTCTGCTGGCTGCAATGTCCTCTTGCTATAATCTTGACATGGAGCATAACAGCTTTCCTTAGTTCTAGTCAATCATGGAACCTGGGAGTTGTCTTTGGGACACTCAGCAACTCCCTCCTTCAGGTGAGAGGGCTGTCCTTGCATTTACCTCTGAAGTTTGTCTCCCCAGCAACTTCTGTAACCAGCTGGCTGCCACCTCCATGCAGACCATGTGACTTTTTTGTCCCACTTACAAGGCCATCCTCATGTAAGTGCCTCAAAAGGGAGAGCAGAAGCCTCAAGCCCCTTCTCTGGAACTTGGTCCTTTAGCAAATGAAACTGAGTCACAGCTCAAGCGTACTTCTGTGCAAGATGCAGAAAGATTGGGAGAGAATCATTAACTTTTATTCTTGTATGTGGTATCTGGCTATGCTACTTCTTGCAGCCTCTTGAAGGTGGCAGTTTTCAAAATGTCATTAATCTGCCACCTGGAGGAGAAATGCGTGACTCTTTCTGTGACCTGTGTATCGTGTTTCTGTAGGGAGGTGTCAATCATTATTGGACTCATTAAAATCACCCTCAAAACAAATGTCGATTTTCCTTGCTGTTGTCTCCACAGACTTACATTAGACTCAGACTCTGATGCCAAGGAATTTAATATATCTGTCCTAGCTCTTTTGGAGGAGGAGGACAGATATATTAAAAACAAACGAGGCTGACAAAACTTCCCAGGTGGCACTAATGCACAGCCAGTGTCGAGAACCAAATTCTCGGTGGCCTGCCTCCCACAGCCTGGCTGATGCCAAACCTAGTTACGAGGTGTGGTGGGACTGGTAGGATGATGAAGTAGACCTGTTTGGCTGGGGTAGGGGGAGAAGGTTGGAGAAATAAGGTACAGGTGGAGGAAAGTCATAAAGGTCAAGTCAATGACATTTTTCTGTGGGTTTGGGGAGCTTTCCCTGGTCTCATAAATCTGTCTTCACTCAGCTCTTTATTCCAGTTGCAAACCTCTGATGGTCACATTGCACATAATGAATCATCTTCTTTGCAAATTCTTCTGTGTCTTCTCACTCTTGTTCAATCCGTGTCTCTGTTTCCTCAAATCCAGCTCAACGTCAGTCCCATCCTGGAATATGACCTGTCTGCCTAGACTTGATTGCTCCAAAGACTGCTTATTAATTCTGGGCTTTCTTTGCTCCAGACTTAACCCATATTTTTGTAGTAGATGTGCTCTTGAAGGTGCTCTGTGGAGTCAATGTTTGGCATACTGACCCTCTGCTTTTCCATGCATTTCCAGTGTAAAATTGTACATGTGTTTCTTTGGAAAACTTTCTGACATCCAAATCCCATCAAATCATGGTCACTCAGTAACCTTTTAGAAATCATATCTAATGGTTGTTTGAGTCAAGTTTTCCTGATGAAAATAATAATGCCAAAAATAAGTCAATATAAATGTAAAATTGTTAAGGCTATTTTTAAAATGACAGTAACTTAAAGGTTTAGAGAAAAAAATTACAGCAGTAGCTTATCTGAACAGAGCTCAGTGATATTATAAAACAATGCTAAATGGTTTAAGAAACCTGTAGTGAAAGGCGAGTCCCTCTGGCTGCATAGTCCTCCCCCAAACCTGAGAACTTTGCAGGCACAGCTGATTCTTAAAAATGGACAAGGTGATGTGGGCACAGACAAGAATTTGAAACCCTCAGCAAATGAGCAACTGGTCACCCCCTGCATGGCCATGTTTTCTCCTCTATTTTTCCTCCTATCTTCACACAGTTAGTAAGGGGAAGAGCTGAGACTCTAGCAGTTCTAGCTCCATATTCATGTTTCCTTCAAATTTACCACAGCTGCCCTCCCTCAGCAGTGGTCATCAGTCTTTGGAAATATTCCTTATATGGCAAACTTTAGTCCTCACTCGCAGGACCTCTAAACCAACACATTAAATCCAGAGCCCATCCTGTCTCTTTGCCCAAGCTTGCCTCTCTCCTGACCTGTCATCAGCTCAGATACTCAATACCTGTGCTTCAGGTCATATTTGATCCTTCTCCTTCCCACTAGGACATCCATATTTCCCAGATTCAGCTCTCCTGAGACCTCTCAATGCCTCCCCTTGTGCCATTTCTGCCACCACCATAGCTCAAGCCTCATTCTCCCCTTGCTTGTGAACTGCAATAGCTCCTTCCTGGTCTCCCAGCTTCCAGTACCTCTTTCTTCCAATCTGTTCTTTACAATAGAGAAACTACTTTTGTTCCTCTTACTCCTGGACTCCCTTTTCCTGTCTGAATGTAGTAAAATTTTCTTCCTTTTATGAAGACAGCCCACTATATCCTTTCTGTCTTCCTCACTGTGGTAGAGTGATTGCATTAATGACCCTAATCAAATGACTTCCCTGTGTCTACGTCCTATGGCCTGGAATGGGATGGCTTCTTCCTAAATTGACACCACATTGTCTTTGACTTACTTTGAACAATGGGACAGTAAGGAGCTTGATGCAAGCTGAGGCCTGTGTCAACTTCAGCTTCCCTTGCCCTTCCATCCTTTGCATTTTTTTCTGAGAACATGCCCAGAGAATCCTGCTGGAAAATGAGACTATGGAACAGAGATTCACGTCCATCTAGGTGACCCAGTTAAAGAGGTATCTTGGTCTGGTCATCCTACATTGGACCACAGATACATAATTGAGCCGAGCTGAGATCAGCAGAATCATTCAACAGACAGATTTATGAAAAATAAAAGTGGTTGATGTTGTTAGTCCAAGTTTGGGTGCTTTGTCATGCAGCATTAGCTAACTGATACACCCACTATGCTTCTTTCTGAAATATACCCCTAGTACTTT
The DNA here is from genome assembly GCA_020662805.1 of Glaucomys volans. Lineage (NCBI taxonomy): Eukaryota > Metazoa > Chordata > Mammalia > Rodentia > Sciuridae > Glaucomys > Glaucomys volans. The sequence goes on from JAJEJO010001951.1 coordinate 62,884, forward strand.
GTATATAGTGTTTTTGCAGCATTTACTATGTCTGACTCTTCTACTGGACTGAATCCCTTTAAGTTCTGGACTGCATTTTTGTATCCTCAGTATCTAGCACCTACTCTACCACACAGAAGGTGCTCCATACATGTTTGCTTAGTAAATTAAGGAAGGTAAGTGTCCCCCAACTCACTCCTTTCCAATCTATAACAAAGCAACTAGAGTAAAAATGTCTTTGTTCTTGTGTGTTTATTTTGCCATTCTTTTAGGCTTAGTGAGAGCATCTGTTTCAGTCAAGACTGTGTGCTTAATTGTGAAAGAAAAGGCTTATTCTATAGATGCTTAAGCATCAGTGCTTATTCTGAGGAGTTTCTTTCTTTCAAGTCTTATATTTAGAGATGAAGTGTCCTTGTCCTAGAGAAACAGCAGTCACTTCAGGTCCAGTTAATGGCTGTGACTTCCCAAGGGAAGGACATGTGCTGGATCTAAGATGTGGGAAGGACATCTTCCCTCTAGGTTAGGAACGGGGTGGATATTTAGAGAAAGCAACATGGAGATGAGAGCGTGTTTCGTGGATTGTAGCAAAGTCTTCCTTTCCCCTTTACTGTAGACAACTGTAAAACCTGGGTAGTCTTTCAGCTCAACCATCTTTTTCTTTTTGGAAAACCCAAATCAGGTTTTGTAGAGAAAACTCCATAGGCAGCATTGGTGGTTGTTTCCATGCAGAAGTGAAAATAATTAACTCTTTGTAATTTTTTTTTTCAGAATGTGTGTATATTTGACAGTCTGTGAATCTTTAAATAAACTTTTTAGAAACACACCGTCTTCGTTTGTTTTGTGTTGCCATAACGCAGTGCCACAGACCAGGTTACTTATACAGAAAATAAGTTTATTTCTTACAGCTCTAGAGGCTGGGAAGTCCAAGGTTGAGGGGCCACATCTGGTCAGGGCCTTCTAGTTGGGTCACAAAATGACAGAGGGCATCATAGGGCGTGAGGAAGCATGCCAGCTCAAATCTCTCTTCCTCTCTTCTTAACACCATTAATCCCATTATGGGGTCCCCACCTTCGTGACCTTATCTAACCCTACTTACCTCTCCAAGGCCCCACCTTTAAATATCCTCAACATATGAACTTGGGGATTTCCAATGCCTGAATTTTGGTGGAATACATTCAAATCACAGCACACAGTGAATTAATTCTTCTTATTTATGAAACATCACAGTATCACCTTGGCCTTAAAAACCAGTTATTGATTCATAGCCTGCCTAGTAGAACACTGTGGATCCAGCAGACATTTAATGAACTCATTTTCCATTTCTCAGCCAGCCCTGCCTTCTGCCCCCTTTGAGTTTCTGAAACTTTAGACCTTCCTATCTCCAACCTCCTTGGTTCCAGAATTGGCACAATGTCTGCTGCATATAGGCACTTGGAGACTGAACAGCATCATCTAGGCGAAAACAAGTATGTTCATGAACTTCATTTCTTCTGAGCTTTCTATTGCCAGAGTTAATTGCTCGATTAACTAAACACATCTGACCTGAATAGCAATCGAAGATGTTTTGGGATAGTTTGAGTATTGAATTTCACAAGCAGTGACCAAAGGAAATTCAGGTTAATGTTCTGAAAACTTTTAATCAATAGAAAGGCCTTTCTTTACAGAAGGAAATTGGCCTTGACGATAGACAGATAAATTCAAGGGTCAGAAGCTCGAATGCCCCCAGGAGCCAGACAGGTAAGAGAAATGGGTTGAGTGGGTGGGCACTGTGGTGACCTGAGTGAACTGGAGTGATCTTTCAAGATCATCAATGTTTCTAAAGGAAAACTGGAAATTCAGATTTTATTTAAATGTGAATTTGGAGGTTAATTTTGTCAACAACTGATTCAAGAATATGGATTATTCTCATGGCTATCAATTTTCTTCCTGGATGCTAAACAGAAAGGATTTATGGATTTTCCAATTGTTCTTTCCCCACCATAGGAATCAACCATTATTCTGTTTTGACCTGTGACAGCAACATCACAGGAAGGAATGAGAAATTACCTAGGAGACACTCAAGTGAGGTTTCAAGCAAGCACCATCTATTGAGTGGAAAATCTGCTCACATGACTGTCTTTGAATATATTTGCTTCCTGTAGGATATGCTGTGACTTGAGATGGAAATGGCTGGGATAGCACCACAATTTGGGCATGGAGGGCTAAGTACCTAGGGACACAGACCTGAAACTCAGTGAGACCCTCCTCAGGTACATAGCTAAGGTCCAGGTTAGACAAGACCACAGCTTAGTGGCTTGAAGGACCATGGGGAGTTGTAGGAAGGGACTCCTGGGAGAATTCACATCTTACCCCAAATAAAATATCTACCCATCTCCTTCCTGGTAAATGATATCTATGGATGATTGCATTTGAAATAAGTGTGTCCAGGACTCTCTTTTCCTGGTTCATGCTGATAACAATGGACCTGTTGGTACATGACCATGGCTGTGTTTCCCCAGTGCCCTCTTGTTACCATGGCCACACTGTTCCCTTCCCTGGACCCCTCAGTCTTCCCCCAAGCTCCAGACACTGAAGAGTTAATGCTTTTAACAGGGCAGAGACCTTTGTCATTTGCCAGTGCCAATCCATACTCAATGTAAATATCTTGTGGTCTTAGTATTATTTTGGACTTTCCAACCAGAAAGCAATGCCGTCATGAAAAGCATGGTTCAGATATTAGAACATTTTATTCTTACTTCTTTCCTTTTGGTGGGGAGAGGGGCTAGAGGGAGGCTGAGATGAGTGGAAACAGTCAGCTCAAGGAACACAGTGCTTATTTTACCAAAAAGCCAGAGGTCCTTCGTCCCAGTCCCAATATATGGTAGATATTCTTAAGCATATTTTATTGGTTTCATCATCTTGCATTTTCTATTATTGGAGAATTTTGACCAGCTAATTTTAAAACGCAGCTTTTTTTTCTTTCCTTGCAGATATGCAGGCTCCACACAAATTACCCTGCAGTAGCTTTGGAACAGTTGGAGAATTCCCTGTGTTGAGTGACCTCAAAGTCACACTTCAAGCTGTGCGATGGTGTCTTGCTAGTACAATAAAACATATATGAGTTGAGCCTGGCTGCAGAGTCAGGAGCAGGTATTTTAATGTTTTAATAATCTGGCTCCATTAATTTTAGTGGTTGCTGTACACGTTTCTATTTTTGTCTCCAGTTAGAACCACCAAGAAACCAGATTCGTGCAGATGCTTTTGTGAACATGTCGTTTGCAAAATCAAACGTTCAAGGAAGCAATCACACTTGCAGAGTTACACGTGCTATCGTGTGCTTTTCCTGTAATGACCACCCGAGAGCCCAGGCAGGGAACAAGGAGGAAGCAGGAAGTGAGGGAGAAGGTAATGAGGGCACAGAGCTTGGATTTCACAAACAAGCCTTTTCTCTAATTGCTCCCTCCTGTCACAGCCACCACAGCAGCAGGGGCAGCCTCTGACCTTCGCCGCCATGGTCTACCTGGGTAATGAGATGCCACACATCAGCAGAGAAAGGAACAGGACCAATATGAAGGTAGTGAATGAACCTCCTTCCGATAAACATGCAAACCATGTATTGGAGTTTGGAGACCGTGAAGGGTTGAACTGTGTCCCCCAGTTCCTGAAACTGTGAACTTATTTGGAAATAGGGCCACTACAGATAGACTTAGGTAAGTGAAGATGAGGTCATGCTAGAGTAGACTGAACCCTTGGGCCAATATGACTGGTGTCCTTATAAGAAGAAAAGAGACCCAGACATAGGAAGAAGGTCATGCAATGATGGAGACAGAGCTGGATGAGATGCATCTACAAGGAAGGGTTCAGAAGGAGTTTTGCAAGGTGTGCAAAAATCACACCTGCAGAACTGCAAGACCATCGATTTCTGTTTAAGTCACCCAGTTTGTGACACTGTGTTATGGCAGCTCTAGGACACTAATACAGAAACTATGCCTCAAATAGTGAGCATAAGACATAATTTTGAATTTAAGGACCTGTTATAATTTAGAAAGTTCAATTAGCTGAATTTGGGGGAATACTATCTGTAGACCTGCTCTGATGTTGGTATTTTCCCACTGGTAGAAGCTCGGAGATTGAGACCATAAACTTTTGGGTTGTGCTTAGGCTCAATGACTGAGGGGCTGGTTTGATCTTGGGAATGTTCCTTAATCCCTTTGCTTCTCAGGTTCCTCCTCTGTAAAATGTGGATAATAACAGAAGCTACCTCACACAGTGTGACAAGGATCAAGTGAGAGAAAGCACACATTCAGGGTCATTCAGTAACTCTTTTTGAATCCTGGCATATGCTACCCTTATAGCCACATAGGGGGAAATAAGGAAAAAGATAATTACAAAATAAGAAAAATGGAAAGAGGCATAGTGGCCTGAAATAGACAAACTCAGGCAGGGGCCCATTTTAAATAAGAAATTCAAGGACTGTGGCTATCAAGAGGTGAAACTGAGCTGACACAAAAAAGGTGAAGAGGTGTTAGCAGGATGAAGAGTTGGAAAAAGAGACAGTGAGAGGAATGTGTGCAAAGGCCCTGAGGTGCAAAGAACATGACAGGTTCAAGAGTGCGCTTTGGCTGTGGCTGTAGTAGTTTTCTATTGCTGCCATAGCAATTCACCACAAACTTAGTTGCCTAAAACAATACCTACTATTAGCTCACAGCATCTATGGGTCAGAAGTCTGACCACAAGTAGGATCTCTGCTTAGGGTTTCCCAAGGCCAAAATGAAGACATCACCCACTCTGGTTCCCATCTTGGGCTGGGTGTCCTCAATGGTCCCCCATTAGCTGAAATAATTTCTTTTCACATTCTCCATTGGCTTCCTCCATCTTCAAGGCAGCAACAGCTGGTGAGATCCCACTCAGGTTTTGGGTCTCTGATGGCCTTGCCTGCCTCTGCTCTGGAGGGCTTGTGTGGTTATATTGGGTCCACCTGGGTTATCCAGGCTCTTCTCTTTATTTCCAAAGCCAATTGGTTAGCCCCTTAAACACATTCTCTGTAATAGATTCGCAGATGTGAGATCTCAACAGTTTTACAGTCTCAGGCATTGGGGCGTGGAATCTTCTTGATGGGCATAATTCTGCCTAACACTATGATAACTGTGGAGAGAATCTGATGATGCAGGTCATAGTAAAGATTTTGGAATTTAATTTAATGGCAATAATTATAGTAATTACTATTACCCTGTAACTGCTATGCATAACATCTATTTATTAGCACTATGCACGCTGCCAACATTACAAGCATAATATCCTTTGGTCCTCCCAACAGTGCTTGTAGAGAAGTACAGTCCATTTGCAGATGAGAGAGTTGAGGCTTCAGGATTTTTAGTATCTTGCCAAGCACAGTGGAACACACCTGTAATCCCAGAGGCTCAGGAGGCTGAGGCAGGAGAGTTCAAAGACAACTTCAGCAAAAGCGAGGCCCTAAGCAACTCAGTGAGACCCTGTCTCTAAATAAAATACAAAATAGGCCTGGGGATGTGACTCAGTGCCAAGTGCCCCTGAGTTCAATCCCCAGTAAACTGCTTCCCCCTGTCCCTCCCCCAAAAAAGAGTTCTAGTGCCTTAACTAAGATCATATATCTCTTGGCTAATCCGTATTTAAATCCAAATCTGTCTGGTTCCAAATTCCACTGGCATTTTAATTTCAAATCCCCCTTATTCAGGCATATTTTCAAGATATTTAGTTTTTGAGGTTTTAACAGGGACTTCTTGTTCTTGGGGGCAAAAGCAAATTGCATATAAATAGATGTTTTTATGTTTGACTCTTAACTATGTCTATAGGAAGCTTAATAATTTCAGTTATTTGGATTATAGATCCTAGTCCTGGTTCAAGGCAGATATGACACTTCACATGTGAAACAGAATTTTAAGAATCTCAGGAGCTCAGAGGGAAGAATCAAAGCTTGCTTACTTTTTGATACACTTTTCTCAACATTAAGTTGGTGAATTTTTAATTTCCATGGGACAGATATGTCTGAATATTATCTCCTGGCTTTACCTTGAATATACCTTGACTTCTGTTGAGGGCATTGAATTTTGAAGTCTTTCAAAGCAGGATAGGAACCAGGGTAGAAACACCAGGAGGCAGTGTGGGTTAATATGGTCCTAGTATCTATACCCCAATCTTCTTTCAGGATCTCATCTGCCTTTTTGGTGCTGGGATGTAGCACACAGGTAGAGCACTTGTCCAGCATGTGTGAGGCCCTGGGTTCAAACCCCAGCACTGCAAAAAAACAAAACAAAACAAAACAATCATCTGCATTTTGATGACAGAAACTTGCCACTTCTACAAATTGCTTCATAACAGCTAGATAAACCTTCTAGTCCAGGTGATTATAGAGACGCACAGTTTTGCTGGAGGCTAGAGAATAAATACATCTGCTCTTATCCCAACGGCCAATTCGTTTACCTTTGGTCCACCTCACCAAGGATAAAGTTCTAGAGATGTGGCTCCTATTAGTCCCCACCTTGCCGGCTGCCTAGTACAGTGATCTCTCTTTAAGGGCCTTGTAGGCAGGAGATGCAGAAGGTTCTATTTGTAGAGCCCAATTCCAGGCAGTAGACAAGCCTTTTCTAAGGGCCTGGCAGGGAAGATGGACTCTGCTCCTCTCTGGTCAAGCAGGTGGAAATATTGGAGTGGAGGAAGAAACAGGGGAACCACATGCCCCACTGACTACAGACTGCAGCTCTCTGTGTCCTGGGAGATGGCCTGGAGAACTTTCTAGAAATGGTCAAACCCCAGTCCCCAGGCAGCCCCCGATTTGGCTAACTCATCATTAGTTCACATTTCAGGGCTCATCAGGTGCTGCTTCCCTATGTTCACTGTAGCCAGAAACACTAGCTTGGAGATTTGTTGCTAGAACCCAGGGCTCCAGGAGAGACTAAGGAACGCGCGTGTATCTGCATTGCCAAAACCCATTTCTTTGCAGCTGCAGTACAGAAAAAGATATCAACACATTTAAGCCATGCAGGAGGGGGAAGAATTCCACCCAGAGTGAAACTTTGTTTGCCAAGTTTCTGGCTAGTCTCTCCTATACAGGGGGTAGGAAGCGTTCCCAGACAGAGAATGCCAAGTGAAGTTACAGCAGACTCAAAAAGGCAATTCACAAGAGAGAAAGATCTTCGACAAATGAAAAAGTGTAAATGGTAATATTCCCGCAGATTAGCTCCTAGAGAAGCCCGTAGGCAGAACTGTAAGCCATTATAATTAAGGATTTGGAAAATATCAGTATTTAATTAGAGCCTCTTTTCTTGGTAGAATGCTGTTGTTTCGCTCTAACTTCAGGTGTAAACAACTAAACAGACCCATTTCAAAATGTGTTTTGTCGTAAGCCTAGAATCAGTGCTAATGTTAATTTGCTTATCACGGTTTCCTTGTGTAGTTTGTTTGTTTCTGATCAGAGCTGAATTTTAAGGACAATTTATCTTCAGTTGCCAAATGCAAACATCTCCTGTTCCCAGGCTGTTAGAAGTACTTACCCACCAACACCGGGGGACATCCCAATAATTCAGTCCAACTCCATCCAGCTACTGACTCACTCAATCTAGTAAGCACAGTTCCTCTAATAGTGAATGTATATTCCTGGGGGCTGTGGTAGACAAGGAGTTTTCAAATCCATTTCCAGTGTAGTCACATGTCTTGACAATAGGAAAATGTTTCAGCTTTATTCCCTAACAACAGCCAACGTTTTAGCAATTGGTTTGTGCCACCTGAAATGCTAATGAGAAAACACAGTAATGGCATAGGGACTGCCTGGTACCCCCTCCCCATCAGTCTCAGCCCCTCCTTTTAGCACCTGTAATTCCTAACAAGAGACAAACCTGTGTTCATTTGCTGATACGGGGATACGTGTAGCTCAAAATGTTTTCCTGCCCTGATGGAGAAGATGAGGTTTCATCAAGACTAACGCTACAATTTAACGCTTCAGAGAAGCAGTGTATATCATTACTCCCTCAGTAGCCAAGTGCACTAATTAATATTTATTGCACCTGTCAAGCCAGTAGCCACCACCAATCCATTCCTGTAGCACTTCAATGGGAGACTGGACACCGTATATCTCCTGGCCAGACATGTTTGGGTCCTCAGCAAAGACAGAAATCCCCTTTCCCCAGTGATTCGTCATAAACTCTCCCCTTTGTCTTGTGAGATTAAACCATTAATTTTATTGATGTTCATTTTTATCCTTGTTGGGAATGGCTGTAAAAAAAAATAAGCAGGGTTGGGGGTGGGTAAAGGCAGGGTGAGAAGCAGTTGCATGTTCAGCGTCCGTGGTCTAACATATTTGTTAGGATGAGGATCCAAGGAATCCAGGGCCTTTGCTTTGAATCAGACACCCCTTAAAGGTGACAGGCATGGGGGAAAGACAGCCATAAATCCTCCTGAAGTTTAATCAAAAGTGTCAGACCATCAAGAGGGAACATGTTATTAAAACTATCTGGCTTAGAACTTTGTTCAGCATTGTCAACAGATTCTCATCACCAACAGGTAGCTGGCAATGGAATTAATTAAGCGAGAGTGAAATAATAAATGAATCCTGATATTGTACCTACAGCCAGGAATTTGGCACTCGGAGCGGAGAAGTTTCTGTCGATGCTGTGAATCATTCTATAGTGCATCCGAGTGAGCCCAGCACGGCTGTGGAACTGAGTTTACTAAAAAATTTAATTAGGAGAACATGTAAACCATGCTGGAGAGAAGTAGGGCACCAAATGCTGCTTTATTTTATTTTACGGTTTTTTTTCTTTGCTAATTCTATCGGGGAGCACCTGTGTCATTAGAAACTGCGTGACCCAAACTGCCAAGCTTTTGATTAACAGGAGGAAAACAGGTGAACTTCTCACTGAAGATTATCTAGGCCGTTATATTTTTTCCTTCGGAATAACTGCTTCTCCCTTGAGGACGATAATATTAACGATGATAATAACAAAGCAACAATAGCAATAATAATAAAAGAGCCAGCCTATTCGGAGCTAGTATGATGCCCTAGGTATTAAGTGCTTTACATACATTATCTCATTTAATTCTTACAACTCTTTGAGGTAGGAGTTATGAGTTCCATTAAACAGATGAGGAATTGAGTTATGGGAGGTGTCTGGAACTGCTGTCACTCAGACCGAGGATGTTAAACTCCGAAGCTGCTCTTCTGACTGCTCCCTCTCCCCTAGGACGCAGATTTCTTTGGAAGGCAAAATAGGATAATGTGGGAAGAATCCATTTATATGAGTTATCGGCGCTGCTTTGACCTCACTATTGCTGTCCCTGGCCCCTGCTTGGGTCCTTGACAGTGTCCTTCAGTTCTGAACCCTTAAAATCTATTCCACTTCTTTTCTATTTTGATTGTCCCCTTCTTTCCTTTGGGCTCTGGATGCCTCTTGGGTATTTTTACCATTGCTCATTCATGGTCGGTCCTTCATCTGTAATGTGATACTAGGATGGCCCTCCGTCTTTTTAATTCCATTTCTCTCTCATTTATGGATGGGCTTGGCACAGCCATCAGATTGGTTCCTGCGACATCTTTCACTCCCTTTCCCAGTGCTTTCCTGCAGCATGTTCAGCCATAACCACCCTAGGACGCGTTGCTGGAGTTATCCCTGATGTGGGCGGAACTTTCCGGTATGATGCTGGCCAGCACCTCGTTCAGTGTAAGAAGGGGCATTTCTTTCTCCTTCCCAGTGTCTTTCCAAAGACACAATGAGCTGTTGTAGGTCAGACCCTTAGCACAGCGGCAGGCACCAGGGAAGCACTCCTTACCGTCAGAAGCTTTGCACGTGGCTTTCAAGGGTGGTCCTTAGAGCAGCATCGTTGGCAGCCCCTGAGAACACGGTGGAGGTTCAAATTCCTGGGTCCATTCCCCCTACTGAATCAGGATCCCAGGCATCTGTGTTTAATGAGACTCATGCGACGCTCTGATGATTGGGATCCACTACCCTGCACCCCGTGTTCCTCATGGATGTGAGCTACCTGTCAGCTGCAGCACACCTGTTTTCTCTTCTGTTTCCTCCTTTTGGACAGTGATGGCAGCCTTCCCGCTGTCTTTCTTCCTTGACTCTCTGTGTCTGGGAAAGAGGATTCGCCTGGCTTTTCTCTCCAGTGAACCTCCTACTGGGAGCTGTGCACAGTGCTGGATCACCTGCCTCTCTAAGGCCCCTGCTTCCCCCGCTCTTCAGGGGTGGGATCCTCTGGGTGGGGGCCAATTCCATACTCTCGGGATTGTCTGCCTTACTTTTCACTCCTAATGATTACTCCTAGTAATAGTAACTACTGAAAGCTTTACTCTGACTTGATTACTCCTTGATGCTGAAGAATAGAAGAAATCTCCTCCGCTTTTCTTTTATGACAAACAGCTCTTACCATGCAAAATCATTCACCTGGGTAAAGCAAATATTTTTATTTATGCTTCGTCCTTAATATCTTTAGAAAGATATAAAATTGGTATTAAATTCAAAACGGGGGCTTGGGCTCTAAACAAGCCTTGGTGGCGTTTCCCTGTCACTGTTTGCCATATTTAATTCAGCCCTGGAAGACGGGTGCACGCATCATTTCCTCCTCATCTCTGTTTCACTGTGGAGTGAAGTGTTTTGAATTAATTTTGCTAAATTATTAATAGCCCACGATTGGAAAACATTCCAGCCTTGGCGCTCCCGTGTCCTCGCGCTCTGTGCTGTAATGTGGTAGGTTCCAGCACACAGAAGAATGTGCTCCTGCTGGTGGGGGGCAGTGTTGGCTCCAGTCTATCCACAGACACTTCTCCTGAAGACCCCATTTCACAAGGGAGTAGATATTTGAGTTTTAATGAGATCAGGACAGTTTCCTGGAAACCCAATGATAAGAGTTATAGCATGGGATGGATGACTCATTTATTCAACAGAAATAAGGTAGGCACTTAGGAATATGATAGAAGGTAAATGGAGTCACAGGTCTTGTCCCCCAAAGGAGTATGTAATCTAGGGGGAAGACAGACATTAATTCATCAAGCAATCAGGATGCATGTCAAGTGGTGACTGTGATAACTCTTATGAGAGAAAGGAGGCAGACATGTAAGTGTGAGTGAGGTAAGGGAACTGACCTAGTCTGCCTTGGGAAGTGATGTGTACCCTGAGGTGAGGCAGGAACTTGATTTAACTCAGGTAAAGGTGGGATGGATGGGAACAGGCATTTCAGGCAAAAGGAGAAACGTGCAAATGCCCTGTGGCAGGTGGTAGCAGGGCATCTAAGGGAGGACAGGGAAAAGATTGGAGTGATTGGAGGTGAGGAAACAATGGAGTCCCACTGAGAGACTCACAGCAGGTGAAGATGTAAATAGGGAGATTTTGGCAAGATCACGTTGGCTGTAGAGTTGGGTGTGGGTTGTCAGGGGATCAGGGTTCTACCAGAGAGAACCAGGTTTGCTGGGGAAGCTCATGTCTGCTTATGGACTGTTGAATACAAGCCAAGGAAGCAGCTGAATATTTGGTCTGGTGCTCAGAGTCAAAGTCCTAAATGGTACACATACATTTCAGACTTATCTGAATATATGTGGTGAGGTAACTCAGACGTGGATGAGAAGGAAGATAGAGGCCAAGAATCCAACTTTAAGGAAAAACAACACTGAAGGTCTAGAGAGAGGAGAAGTCCAAGAAGGAATTGTCAGAAAGGGAAAAGGCAACCAGCTGAGTGAGGTATCACTGAAACCAAGGAAGGAAAGCACTTCAAGCAAGTAGGAGGACCAAGTGTGCCTGGAGGAAAGGCTGCAGGAAGTCTACTGAATATGCAGAAATCCGTGGCTTCACTTATGTGATGTTGGATTTTGAGGAAATAATGAGCAGTCATTAAATAACATGCCTTGGAGAATGATCTAGATGTGTTTGGTCTAGGTTCTTCCTCCCTGGAACCTATACCCTGAGATCCCAGAAAGGCAGGAAAGCAGAGGAGATTGACAGGGGCAAAATGCGAAGAGCCCATGGAAAGCAGACTTTGGAGGCAGACCCCCCTGTTTAAATTCTGACTCCCACATGGTGTAGCCTGAGTGGATTTCTTCATCTCCCCGAATTTTAGTTTCTTTTTCTGTAAGATAAGCATAACTACCTTACAGATAATTGTGATGAAAGGGAAATGGATCAAAAGCCTAACAAGATATATTACCCACAGTAAAGGTTAATAAATAATTGCACAATCAGTGAATGAATGTTGGATTTCCAGCAAGAGAATGATGAAGAAATTTTAGCCTAGTGCATTTTAGCTTAGATAAAATATGCAAAAATATGTAAATGTGTACACATGTAAATATCTCTGTATATAATGTATATGAATGGCTTCAAAACTGGATGAGTGACTATGAAGGAAGCTCATGCCTGTCATTAGGGAGTGGGGTTTCTGATGGTGTGCCTTGGAACTCTGTCCTCTGCCCCTGGTACATTAACTTTTTCAATTAGTGTCTTGGATGAGAATAATGACACTTTCATGAAATGCTTATGTAATCAGATGATATGAACCTGGAAGTGACAGTAAATATGACCCATGACAGAAAGAAGGCTGAAAAATCAAAACCAAAATGAAAACAAATGGTCTGAATCAAATCAGACAAATTTAATAAATCTAAGGACAAAGTTCTATTCTTGAGTCTAACAACCAACTGCATAAATTCAGGATGGTGCAATCCATGTGACTTTTGGTAGGAAGTTTAAGGTTGAAATGGACCGTGAGTTTAATATTAAGCCATGGTGAGTGATAGCTGCCAGAAAAAGCTGTGGTGGAGACTATTGTGATAAACATGATCTGTATTTCTCTCTTCTTTCTGTGCCCTCATCTAGACTAAAATTCCCAATCTCCTTGTGATGTTATTTTTGCTAATGGAATGAAAAAAAGGGAGATGGGTCACCCTTGGACCAAGGCAGTTAAAAGCATTGAGCCGTCTCCATACTCTCACCCCTTCCTTGACATAGGGCTGGATTTATAAGGAAGTCTGAGGTTCTGGAAGTTTCAAAGTCTGGGTCCATGAAAGACTGCATACAGCAGTCCTCTGTCCTTTCTCTTGACCTGTGACCTTATGTTTGCCAAGAAGTGAACAAGAAGCAAACTATTAATGAGTTAAGCCATGGAGAATTGAGATTGTTATCATGGTAACAACAGGTATTTTTGACTACAAACAACAACCCGAACCAAAAAACAAACCCAGACTGCTGTAGTTTTCAGTCATATTCGTGGAAATATGGTGTCCAGATTAATGGGAAATGATATTAGTGGGAAATGATCCTGATTCAGGAAGACACTGAATGACTTGACCAAGGTTTTATAGTGTGTTAACAGGGGCATCAACCATATTTAGAGCATGATGCTTAGTTAATAGCTTCACACAAGAAGACAAGGACACACTGGTGGAATTCTTGGCATATAGTAGGCACTCAGGTACCTGTCAAATAAATAAATATTGACATGTATGCACTGAGTCAAATGAATACAAGGAAATATGGTGGCCTGAATCCATGTCCTATTGAGATGGTTGGAGGAGTTGGGATTTTTTGAAAGAAGACAGAATGAGATTCACAAACTATTGTAAGAATTATTTCATAGAAAAAGGATTGTACTAGTTCTCTGGGACCAAGCAAGGTGAAACTGGAATAAATACTTTGAAGTAACAGTAAGATATCTCTGTTTGTTGTTTGGGACTGGAATGTATGGAAGTCCCTCTTCACTCAGAGATGTTCAAAGGAGAAATGTCCATTCTTAGCACTGGAAATGCTGAAGCAAAGAGTGAATGACCATTGGTCAGAGATATGATGGCAGGATTCAAGTATTGAATGGAATACTGGATGTCCCTTGATACCCTATGTAACCCTAAGCCTGTGCTTACATCATTCTATCTTTATTATTATTTTAATTACACAAACTTATGGGAAACAGTGTGATAATTTGATACATGTGTACCGTGAGTAATGATCAAATCAGGGTACTTAATATCTCCATCTCATTTAACATTGTTCTTTTAAAACTTTGATTAACATATAATAATTGTACATTTTTATGTGGCTCAGTGCAATATTTCCATACATGTACACAATATGTATTGATAAATCAGGTAATTAACATTTCCATCTGCTTATTATTACTTTGTCTTTGGGGAGTTGGAGTTCCTCTCTTCTAGAAATCTATAATGGGTTATTGTAAACCAGAGTCACCCCACTGTGTTGTTGAACACTAGAACTCACTACTTCTATCTAAATGTGTTTTGGGACCCATTTACCAGCCTCCCTCTATGCCTATCCCCACCCTTTCCAGCCTCTGGTAATCACTATTATACATTCAGATAGATTTTTAAAAAATATTCACATAGCAGAGAAGAGAACATGCGGTGTTTGTCCTTCTGTGTTTGACTTATTTCACTTTACATAATCCATTTTGCTGCAAATGATAACATTCTTTTTTGGGGCTGAGTAATATTTCATTGTGTATAAGCACATTTTCTTTAAACATTCACTTGCTGAGGGGCAACGAGGTCATGACATGGCTCCAACTTAAACTCATTTAGAGGCAGTGACCACAGGTCATTGAGCACAGCATCCTGAGGTGGGCCCCACAGAATGTGTCTACTGTGAGAGAAAACCTTGTCTGTCCTCCAAGGAATAGTCATTATTCAGGTCCTTATAGAGCTGGAATTAGTAACTTCTCCCGTCATCTCCAGGTTGCTAAATGTGAGTCTGCCTGATAATTTTCTATCATGAAAACAATACTTACAAGACAGTTTTGTTTTATAAGCCATTCTGAACTATAGAAAAGTATTTTTTAAGGATTGATTTGAAATCTGTTGCCGTATCAGGTTGTGTTCTACCGAGTGGCCACAAAATGCCTTTAAGAAAGTTCCAATCTGTTAAAAAATCAGTTCTGCCTCTGATTTTAATCATCAAATTAAAGCCAGTGAAGACCTGAAGTATGAACTTAGCCCTGTGCACACCGTAGCTGTGGGAGAATGCTTTCCATTTCCTCGTGTGAGTATTTCCACTTGGTGAGTGAAGACACCACACGTAGTTTCCCTGAGAGGGATTGCTGTGGTGTGGATAAGGGTTCCCCAAAGGCTCACATGCTAAGGGCTTGGTCCCTAGCCATGGTGTTGTTGAGAGGTGGTGGTTTCTTTAAGAGGTGGGGTCTAGTTGGAATCTTTGGTCACTGGGAGTGTACCAAAGCCTGGTCCCTCTCTGTCTCTCACTTTTGCTTCTCTTCCACTACAAGGTGAGTAACTTCCTCCAATTCATACTCCTGCCATGGTGTACTGCCTTGTCACAGGCCCCAAAGCAACTCAGCCAACAACTATGGACTGAAACCACTAAAACTCTGAGCCAAAATAAACCTTTCTTCTTTTTCAATTGATTATCTCAGGTATTTGTTACAGTAATGAGACACCAACTAACACAGGGATATTGTAAAGATAAAAGAGAACACGTGAAATTACTTTGAGTTTTTAGAAAAAATATAAGACGCTTTGAACAGTAGAGCCAAAATTTACATCAGCTATTCCTTTGAGAAAACACTTGGAGTCAAGGGAAAGCTGGATTCTTTTCTGGGTTCTGCATCACGTTCATCAGCCATGTCACCTAAAAAGTTAACATGGTAGATCTGAAACAGCTAGGATTTCCTGCATCTGTGTGCTAATATGTGAAAGTCAGAGATCATTACTTAAAAGCAGTTTTTTGTCTCAGGGTGAGTTGGTGGAATGGCTGGTATTTAGTAAAATCAATAACGACCAAAATCAAGAACTTGGAAATTTCCATCTGGTACAACTGTAAAGAGATACAGAATCAAGGGGATAAAGTGCATGCCATTCCTTTCTCTAAGAAAGGATATACATCGCAAAGAAAGTATGCTGTTATTTGATGAGAGTTTTGGGAAAATATTTAGATCATTTCCACAGAGACCCTCATATTCCAAAGGGCTGTGAATCCCTCTGAAACTTTTAATGCCTTAATAAGTTCTGCAAATACTTTCTGAGTAAACACTAGGAATGAACAAATTGAATTTTAAAGTGAATTCTTCATTTTACTCACAGTTGTCACGCATTCTATTTCAAATACCACTCTGGCAGAAAAAGCTCTAATTTGAGTGAAGCACCCGATAGTCCCACCTAATATAATGAAATCAGCAGGACTCAGGGCTCACCGCGGTCTCCTCATTTGCTCTGCTAACAAAGGCTTTGCTTTTGCTCACAAACCACTCACATTTCCTGGAATGTGTCAGGTCCTTTACTGGGCATGAGGGACACAGAGGTTTGCATGACACAAAGTCTCCTCTGTCTCAGAGGAGCTCGCCATCTACAGCTGCTGGGACAAGATTTATCTGATGAGCTAATCCTGGGCTTTGGATGAATTTGAGGCTAGATTAACTGGGAACATCCTGTGAACACTTTCCTAGCTTTGATTACTCATTTCTTGAATCCTTCTCTTTCTGGACGATACTGTCTTGGGTTGTGAATTCCATAGATTTTCATGGTAGCCCATTCAGGCATAGAGAGGAACACTTCAAATCTGAAGGCTGGGGCTTCCTTTATTTATGTGCCCAGGTAGTGCTATGCATCGTGGGCATATTTGATTAATTTCCCCCATACTGGTTGCTCCCTCTGCACATTAGTACATTTTTATTTTATTTTTTATTTTTGCAGACTTCATTTTGATTCATTGTACACACATGGGGTACAAATTTTCATTTCTATGGTTGTGCCTGATGTACATTCATATCATTCTTGTTAATCACACATGTACATAGGGTAATGATGTCTGTCTCATTCCACCATTTTTCATACCCCCACTGCCTTCCCCTCTCATTTCCCTCTACATAATCTAAAGATTAAGCTGCTAAGAACTGAATTGTGTCCCTCTCTAAATTCATGAAGTCCTGACTCCTAGTGCCTTATAATATGGGCATGTTTGGAAATGGATTGTTTAAAAGGTAATTAAGATTAAAGGAGGTCATATGGGGCTCTAACCCAATATGATTGATGCTCTTATAAGGAGAGACACAACGAAGGCCACTTGAGAACACGGTGTGAAGATGGCCATCTGCTAGCCAGAGGGAGCCAAAAGAAAGGGAGACCTCAAGAGAAACCACACCTGCCAACACCTTGATCTTGGACCTCCAGCCTCCAGAACTGGGGGAGAATTAGTTTCTGTTGTTTAAGCCACCCAGTCTGTGGCATTTTGTTTCAGCAGCCTGAGAAGACTAAAAGAACAATATACCTATTTATGATATTCTTCATTTTTGGCCAAGTTTCTAGATCAAAACTATTTAACTTTTTGTTTCCAGACTTATTATAAGATTTAAAAAATTTCCAGGTCAAAAAGGAAGTGAAAAACCATTTTTTTTTTCTATCTGGACTTGCAAATGGCCACTTTTCACAATCAAAGGAAAAGTTTGATTTTCACAAGGATGGAGAACTTGGCTGAGTTGTAATGCTGAGTCCCCACAGAATGTACCAGAGAAAGGCTACCAGTGGGATCCAGTGGCCTGCTCCTGCCTATCTGCATTGGGGCAGTTCTGAGTTAACTTTTTAAAGTCCTAAGGAGTGGAAATATATCTGTAGGAACCTCCCAAGGACAGGTATATGTTAAGGCAGAAACACTAACAGGAGTTCAAATGAAAGAAACGACATGAAATTGCATTTCCTAAGGAGGGAAATAACACTCAGCAACATTAAATGATTTAATTATGCCTGAAAGAGCTTTTTAGAAAAGCTAAAAATGCCGTAAAAGCAAAGTATGTCAGGTTGTAAGTTTGAGAATGCAGCCACAAGAAGAATCTTGGAACTAAAGTGTGCAAAGTCTCTAATCACCCGCAGTCACGCTGGAGGCAGCGAGAACCCTCCATTAACACCTATTTTGCTTTTTCTAGGACAAGGAGCTGGAGGAACAGAACAGTAATTTTGTATATTACTGAGGCTTAACAATCCTAGTGGTAAGAAACATCTCCGGGTCTTAAAGTTATTTTACTTCATGGTTCTCAAAAATACTGGTTTATATTTTAACATGTTCTATCAAACTTAACCAAGTTATTCTAGTGTCCTTAAATTCATACGTATAAAACATACCCACTATCAAAAACCAACACACTATTGATACAGCGCAAATATGTTCTGTCATTAATGCCTGAAAAAAATATAAACATACAATCATCCCTCTGTATCCTCAGGAAATTAGTTTCAGGACCCCCATGGATACCAAATTCTGTGGAAGCTCAAGTCCCTCATAAAAATAATGTAGTGTTTTTATATAATTTACTCACATCCTCCTATGTACTTTAAATCATCTCTAGATTACTGATAATACCTAATACAATGTAAGTTCTGTGTAAATAATTGTTGAACTGTATGGTTTCACGAATGAAGGCAAGAATAGAAAGTCTGTATTTACTGCAGACATATTTTTTTTCCTGAAAAATTTCTATCCTCAGCTGCTTGAGTCAGTGGATGCAGAGCCCATGGACATGGAAGGGAAGTTGGATACCGAAAGAAAAATTATATAGATGTATATGCCAGGCACTTTCTGCATTCGGATGCATTCTGACTTGGTTTGGGAAAAAGTCACCTGCACATTTGTCATCAAATGTTTTTCTACTTAAACCAGAATTTGCAACGGACTTTGATTTAAATGGATTCCTCAACCACTTCTGTGTGGTCAGGTTTCAGTCGTAAACTTTAAACAGAATACAAAATGGTCCATCCAGGAAGGGATGCAGAGTCCCACCGACTCAACGGTTCCCGGGATGATGCGGATTTTCTTTGACGGTGCCAATTAGTGTTGGACTTGTCTTTTTGCCATGCGATGAATTAAAAATGCATGATTGGGATGCTGGAAAGCTAACCAGTTTCTGGATAGAATTCCCTGGACACTGCTATTCTTCCAGTTGATCTTTCTGGCCTCCCTGTGTTGGCAAGTACCGACTCTCTCACCCACCGCTCACATCTTTTTCTGACAGATGGTTCTTTTTGCTAGTCAAGATCCAATCTGGTGATTTACTTTAATATGCTTTGGCCTAAAGAATACCCATGACAGACAGCTAGTACAGCCTCCTAAAGCAAAATTTTGCAAAGAAAAAGTTAAGTAGACACATGCTATGGAGGCTGCGTTCCATTTTATGCACCCCATAAATCAGATTATTTGTCAACAACAATTAAAATATAGTTTCCCTGGTAATAAACATTACGGGGACAAACAAATCAAGTTTCATTTATTCTGTCAGAAACCGAAGGCGAGAGCTTCATATTATTTTGTGGATAATCTCTGAGGAGTAAACTAAGCACAATTACATTCTTGATTTTAATTAAAACTCTGGGTACCTTTCAAGTTCCGTTAGGGAGATGTCCTGGGTCTGCTTAGCTGAGGTCCGCACTGCGAAGTTAATTTGACACATAACATATTTTTCATGAGGTAACTGTCGCAGGAAGCCGTTTGTAGGAGCAGCCTCTCTGGTGCCCGTGGGGCCCACAAAAAAGTAATGACTTCTCCTGAAGCAGTAACTTCGCCAGGAAGTACATCTGCATAACAGTCCCTGAAGCCCTCCCAATAATGTCATTAAGTTGGAAAAATCAAAGGAAAAGGCGCCCAAAAGATGCCGTTAAAAATGTTTCATGACTCACCATGCACAGAACAACAATAGAATTCAGCCATGGAATCATTTCAGATCACAATAAAAGCAAAATCACCCCCAAATACCTCTAAGGTGATGGAGACTGAGATTATGAGCTGTGCCTGGACCTTGCCGCCCAGGGGATGGGACAGCCACATGGAGGGGCCTGTGTTCTTGCTTCTGTGTGTGAGGACTTCGTTCTGCAGGAGGGGTCTGGAGTCTCCACTCAGCCATTTATTTTTAATGTTACTTGACCAGTGGTTTCTTATAACCCGCTGATTTCTACTTGGTCTATTTTTTTTTTTTTCTGCATCATACCAACAAACCAGAATGTGGCCATATTATTCAATTTGCGGGTGATGTATTGTCTTGCTTTTCTATAATGTCATAAAACTCAGCATATTGGCTGAAAAGTATTTTCACATCTTTCTGTGAAGTAAGGAGCAGAACAGGCAATGAAGATGTGGGGTGGTGTAGATGAGTTGGCTGTGGGAGGGGTGCTGGTCTGTCCCAGGGAGGGTCACTCACATGCTCCTTCTTTCTCATCCCCACTCCAAACCTCCTGCCCACTCTTCCTGACTGTGATTTCCCCGCAACTGAGTCTGATGTCTGTTTGGTCTTCCAGGTCATGTCTTAAAATCCTAGGAAACCTAGGCTACTGGTGGCCTTTGGAGACCATGCCACCCAGCTCTTCTCCTAATTCACAGGTGATGGGGCTAACGCAGGACAAAAGAAATAACTGAGCTTTTCTAGGTCTGTCCAGCCATGCATGATCACTGCTCACTTTGGGTCTGAAGGGCACCCGATTTATAGTTCTGGGTTAGGACTTCTCATTTCCAAGCAAGTATTATACCATGTGACAGAAGGTGACAGGATTGGAAATGGTTTACAAGGATGGGGCATATGCTCTGTGCTGGGTGGTAGGTGATATGCCCTTTGCACTGTGTCACTTTAGCCTCATGGTCTTAGGAGCCAAGGTCTGTTATTAACTGTATCTTACATTACAGGAAATGGAGGCAGAGAGATGTTCTGCAATGTGTTCAAGGTCCCCTAGCCTGTGAGTTGGAAGGCCAGGGCTAGGAAGCCAGGCAGTCGGAATCTGGGCCTGAATTTGCTGTCACCCTTGCTTAAGAAGCTACTAATGAAGCATTGAGCTTGGGATTGACAGAGATGCAGAGATGGATATGGCTTGTATCCTTCAAATAAATCTCAGTTTCCTTAAGGTGGACTGGGTGTTTCCTGCAATACATATGAATGGTTTTGCCATTATTAAGAACTCACAAATCTGACTGTGGTGGATATGATGTATTGGTATTGTTCAAAGTCCTCAGTGGAAACCATCAGTAAGATTCCTAACAATCTTCCGAAGATGTGTTATAAACCCCACTTTTCAGGTGAGTAAACTGAAATCCAGTGAATCCAAGCAGTTGTCAAAGTAATACGATAGCTGGATCCCAGATCCCAGCTGGTCATGCGGAAGTCAGTGCCGCGTGCTGAACTGTATCATGAAGTAGAGTAAGTGGTCCAGGTGGCGTGGTTGAAGCTTAGAGAAGAATCGAGAAATAGTGGGCTAGCCCTGGAAGGGCAGGACTCCATCTTTTGAGTTATGTGGCTGAGAGAAGGGGCAGGGTCCTAACCATACCTTTATTCTCAATGCATTCCTAGCACTGAGCTCCAGACACAGGAGCTGGATAATCACCTGTCTGTTGGATAAGGAAGAGAAGCCAGATGATAACCATGATTCTGCAGGCTTATTGATATCATTATCCATCTGAGACTTGTTCTGCAATTTATAAAATTATTTTGCCAGTATGGAAATCCTCAAGTTGGTAATCATTCTCTGAGTTGATGCTGAGCAGGGTGAAGAAAATAAGCACCAAACAAAGTGTGTTTAGATCAGATCCCATTCAGGTCACACACAATACTATTGTCACACACCTTAGGTGTTTCCCTGAGCAACTTCTCACCATCAGAGAACATGGGACCAGGTATCGAGATGGGCAGGGAGGATCCTGGGTATTAACACACAAGAATTTCCTTCAACTTTCCATATCCCTCACATTAACTGAGCCCCAGTGAGCAGCAAAATCTGCCCATGGTCAATGACGAGATGGTTTCACAGAAAACCACCTAGCCTGGGGTTCTGTGGTATTTAGTGACTGCTGGCACTGTTGCAAAGCCCTTTATTTCTTTTGGAGGCTCTTCTATTTCCCTTTGGATTTACTAACTCTAGCACATCAAATGGCTTAAGAATTAATGCAATTCCCCCTGCCCCCAATCTCTTTCCAAGACTCAGTTTCTTCATTTGTAAAATGGGTATAACAAAGTCTACCCTTGATGCTATAAGAATTAAATAAAGCACTCATAATAATAATGGCTCATTTTACTCTTACATGTATGTCAATCTATATTTATCTATCATCTATCTACCATCTATCTATCTATCATCTGTCATTGTTTAATCCTCATGATGTCCTATGATACAGAAATCATTTTCTCCCTTTACTGGGAGAATTAACAGAATTACCAAACACAGTTCAGTAATTTTCCACAACTATGCCCTAATGCAGACCTGTGAGTGATGGTGGCCATCTGTTTTGAAACTCTATAAAGCCCTCTGGACCCAAGACAGTGCTAGGCCTAAGTGGCTACAGATCAATGTCTCTAGACTCTGAATTCAGATTTTTTTTTCCCCTGCAAGGTTGGAGAGAGAAATCAAGAAGTACAAGAAGAGCATGCAGTTATTAGTGCCCCATTATGGCTTTAAACTCTGCAGCTTGGCTTGCGTTGTCCAGTGAGGGTGAAGCATCTAAGGGGAGTGGGTCTACCCGCAGCTGAATCTCTGATGGTGCAGAATGACCTCTTACCTGATGAATTACATTCCTATTCTGGCGGGTGGGGAAGCCCACTGTGGCTGTTAGGGCAGAGGGTGTAAAATAGAGAAAAATATTCTGGGCAGCTATGGTGTGCCAAATAGCCATTATGGATGAAACAATTGTCCTCAATACAGTACTTGGTTGGACTTGAAAAATTCCCTAGTTTCTTGCAACATGCAATTCAGGTCTGCCATTTAACCTCTGCAATGTTAATCTGTATAGCCACGGGATATCAGTCACAAGAGAACAAATCTCTGGTCTAGAAGGTCATAAACCACATCATCATCACTCTAGATTCTTCCTCCAGCATCCCTCCTCCTCTTCTTGGCCCCCATCACTTCAAATCCCCTGAAGAAATGGAACATGCAGCCATTCAAAAAAATACGTTATCACTGCAAAGGTCAAAGCACTAAATTCCAAAGCAACAGAATCTAAGAAGGATTACAATTCTGATCCCCTGCTGGGTGACAAACATCATCTTTGGAGGGGAAAACAGCAGCTGGCCATCAATCCACTCTGGTTGAGAGTGCAGGAGGAGTCATGAACTTAACTAGTCTGGCCCTAGAAGGACTTTGGGAAATCTCCCAAGGACATGCTGACAAAGATTCTATTGCTCTTGGTGATCTGTGTTAAGATTCAAAAATAATTCAGCTCACCATACTGGCTCTTGTAGTGGAGCACATTGACTGTTCTTGCATGGAATTTTTTGTTTTTTTTGGGTTTTTTTTTGTAAATACAAGAAATAACACCTTATGTCTATCTGAAGGTGCCCCTTGTCCTCATAAGAAGGGAAGAGAACTTTATTAGAAAAGGAATCATGAAAAGAATAAAGTATTACTACACTCTCATGAAGAACAGCAAGTCCGTATTCAATTTGAAGTGTGAGGCAAATTAGAATTATGTAACATCAAGTTCATAGCTTATGCAAGAGGGTGGGATGTGAAACTTGGGAAGAAAAAATGTGGGGATGATGGATTGAAGAGGAAATTCTTTGTATCTGCTAATTTTCACAGTCTGAAGTCTGAAGGAAAATTGGGGTGTGCGAGGAATACATGTCAAAAAGCGTTAGCAAAAAGGAGAAGGTTCTAAGTAGGCAGACTTACAATGCTTTGGGTGGATCAGAACTCATTATTCAGGTTCTTGCTACTCAAATGGAGGTCTTTAAACCAGTGCAGCTGCTTCGCATGGGAGCTTGTTAGAGAAGCAAACTATCAGGTCTTGCTTCATGGAAATCTGCATTTTAAACAAAATCTCCAGGTGACTTGGTGCACTTTAAAGTTTGAAAAGTACTGATAGTCTAGTGCTTTGTTTCTGGAGTTATTAAAATTTTCACCTTTTCTTCCTCCTGTTTATTTACTAAAACCCATCACATAGTACAATTGCAAAGAGAACTAAGGCACATATTATCTGGTAAATATTTTTCTTCAAAAGAAAGAGGACAAAGGCTCCAACTATCAATTAAAGCTTTCCCCCTTTGACCTCCCTGACCCGAGGCTGGACATAAACACAAGTTGCATTGTCAAAACACAGAGGTCAAGCCAAGTGGCATTGATGGCATCCACTGACCTCTGTTAACTGTACAATGGACTACTTAAGCTCATTGTCACCAGAAGGCCAGCTAATAGCTATGTGGAGAGAATGTGCCTTGGGAATGTGTATGTTTCCAAATGACAAAATATAATTAAAACTTAAACTATTAAATGAACTGTCAAGGACATAATTATTCTTCACTGTTTCTCTTTTTAGTGGAGCAAGGTCAAATTCAGATATCAGATCTATATGGTATTTCTTCTGGTTTAGGAATTGCTCCAGTAAAAGGGTTTTCCAAGTTACTCTCTCCTTGGTAAGCAGATTTCTGGATCTTGGGACTGTTGGAAGCACATGGAGAACATGGCCTGCATGTGGTGAATGACTGAGAGCAAAATTTCAAGAGCCTCCAGTTTGCCTACCAGATGATTTTTCAAACAACAACAACAACAACAAAAACAACAAACAGTATCAGTCCAGACTCTTGCCATCAGATGATAGGAAATTCAATAGAATCACCCACCCTGTCACCAACATGGTACCCATGTAAATCTTTTTGGGAAAGGTGAATAAAAAGGGACAAAGAGGAAGAAAAGTGCAATGATCCAAATATTTGAGATAGTTTTTAAAATTAATTCATTCGTTTCAAACATTTTTAAAGGGCCCTCTCTTGTAGTTCTCTGCTGGGCATCGAGAACATCATAACACACAGAAAATACAGCTTAGTGAGCCTGGTGGGAATACCCTCTGAATAAGTCAGTGGGTAATAAAAGATGTATCTGCTCCGGACTTGCATCGTGCCTCATGCTCTGTGGAAGACCAGAGAAATAAGACACAGTAAAGTCTCTTGAGAGGGATTTAGGTCACGTGGAGCCAATGTCATTACCTTTCCTTCTACCTTTTGTGCTCTGTAGCATCTGTTTTCCTTTTTTTCTAATGCACTGCCCCTTTTTACTTTAAGTAACTATAACACACATACCAATATGGCGGAATGGTTAATCAATGTTTCTCGATTTTCCTCATAAAGAGTAGACACAGGCCAAAGCACAGCGAACTGGATATTCTGTCTTTGGAATTTGGATCATGAGAAACATAGCAAAAAATCCCACATATTGGTTTATTCCTGGTGATGGCAGACTGGAAAGTTAGTTCTCAGGTGCTGGAACTAGATTCCCAGAGATTTCCTGGTTTCTGGCTTTTTTCAGCCACGTCCTTCACCTGGGAGTTCTCACACATCTTCCAAACAAAAACCTTTTTACTTAATGTAGCAGAATTAGTTTCTGTTTATTGTAATCAGAAAAACCTTATCAGATAAAAAAATTAGTACTGGAAGTGGGGAAAGCATTTGAGGGTGGTAAAGAAAGGTGGGACATAGTCTCTTTATCGTTGGGGATATGTTCTGAGATCCCCAGGGTGAGTCTGAAACTGTGGAATGGACTGAAGCCTATACACAGAGGCTGTGATATGGTGACAGTTATTGTATTTGATAACTGAGATGACTGCTAAGTGACTAATGGGCAGGTAATGTATACAGCATGGATGATTCACATCCTGGGTGGGATGGAGAGGAACCGTGTGAAATTTCATCATGCTACTCAGAAGAGGGCACTATTTAAAACTCATGAATTGTTTATTTCTGAAATTAAAAAAAATATTTTTGGATTGCAGTTGACCATGGGAAATTGAAACCAAAGAAAGTGAAACTATAGATCAGGGGATTGGGGGACCACACTCCCACAGGTATAGTCACAGCCCTTGAGGAGGATGCATTCACCTAGAGATTCCCCAATGTCTGCTGGGAACTTTGCATTTGCCAGATTTAGCTCTGTGAGTGTCAGTGTGAGGACCCTGCTTGTTTCTTTCTTACTTTCACAGGCAATTTCAATAGGATTTCAGAGGCTCATGGCCTGGAAAGGAAAAGGATCTTAATAGGATTATTCAAGAAAATAAATAAAGGAGAAAATGAGAAGTAGAAGAAGAAGGAGAGAGATAGAAGGAAAGAGAATGGGACATATGTCTTCATTTTAATTTTCGGTTCTGGAACTATTTTGTGAATATTTGTAGGAAAAGGGCCCCTTTTGCATACTGCATCCTGCTAACCAGGAAGAACATTATCAGAAGGATGAAAAAGAGCCTGCCTCCACAACTTGTAGTTTCTGGGTGATAGCTTACCTGTGAGAGGCTTAAAAACAGACTCATTTTCAAGGCTTTTCAGCCAGTAAATAGCATTTCATACAGAGAGATTTCAATCACCCAAGGGCATCTGTCTTGATGACTCTATTTGTGGATAGCAAAATTATCAATGTTTATCAGGGGGTGAAATATTGGCAAGTCCATTCTGTATCTTATTATCTGAAAAAATTCTATTTTTCAAGCAAAAATGTCTGACAAGCAAACCACATATAATGATATATATCAGTATCTCACCACACGATCTCTATCTCTAGACAATTTAAATCAGATTTGAGCAGGGAAAACTAGATGCTGATGAGAATATTAGTCAGTGTTTTTAAACAATGGGCTTGACTTCATCTCTCCCAAGATACAGAGAGAGTTCAATAGTGCAATTAGCCAGGAACACTGGCCAAAGTTTATATGCTTCTTCTTGTGTGCTTGCTTGAGAAGACTCATCTGCTTGGTCAGATACCATCTCATGACATGCTTCTTTCTCTTTCTTTTGTCTTCCCAGTTTCTCTGAAAGTTTGATGCACCTTATTACATAGCTAGAGGCTTTACCTGGGGAAGTTATGCCCGAGATTAAATGTGTACCTATCTCTCCCATTGCTTGCATCTCCATTTCCTCAACTTATTCTTTTTTGTGTGTGTGTGGTGCTGGGGATTGAACCCAGGGCCTTGTGCATGGTAGACAAGCACTCCACCAAATGAGCTGCATCCCCAGCCCTCCTCAACTTCTTTAGTCACTGAAGTCAACTTAGGAGCCAGACTGTGCAAGGGCTGAACATCACATTGCAATGACTGATTTTAGTCTGCTCAGAGAGGTAGCTTTGGGTATCTTAGAAACACCCAGAGCTACTTAGAGTTTTGTGGGAAAAGCAGTCTGAATGATAAGAAAGAAATGTCAAGAGACTTTTTGTAATCTGAGTGGCAGGGTTGAGGCCTTATCCTTTGGCGTAAAGGGATGGATTTAGGTGCTCTTGTGCTAGATTGTGCCTTAGGAAGTGGGAACTATGTGAACTGAAAAGCTTTCCATTAGAATTACGGGCTTGGAGCACTGAGGGACCATAGGAACTGGGTGTGGCATCACACAGATGGGATGTGAGGCCATGGATTATGGAACTCTGAATAATGACCCTTAACATAGACACCATGTGGTGGGCAAAAACAGTGGCTTTGGGTGGTAGAGACCTGCAGAGTTCTCTGTACACTTGGAAAAGGAGGAGAAGTGATTTACTTTTGTAATCTCTCTAGAGTTTCTGGACCATTAGTTGGGACACCTTGAGAGGAAAATACTGACCATTCTGCCTGGGTGGTAGGAGGTGACTTGAATGATTATTTGCAACAACAAAAGAGATGTGATTTTACTTGTGCTATTATATTGTGGTGAAATTCTTGCCAGTAACATTTAACATTAGAAGTTATATTTCAACTTAATGACAGGCAGGAGAAAACTTCTTATGTCTTTATAACAACTGCACCACAATTCATATGCTTTAGGTATTTCATGAAAATAAGGTGTTGCTTAATATGTAATGATTAAGCCACATAGTCAGTTTAGAGTTGGGCTCTATCCTGTCACTAGTCTTCCTGGTGACTAACATAACACTGGAAAGGGAAGGAACTCAACCCTGGTCAAATTGAGGCCTTTTCAAGCACCATATATATATTTTTTTAATCAGGGATTTATCATTCATTGGCCCAGTCATTTTTTTATTCATTGATTAAACACTCACTGAACATCTAGCATATATCAAACATGCATGAAAAGCCAGGGTTCCAAACAGAAAGGGGATGTGGTCTCATTTCTTAAAGAATTTACAGGTTATTAGGAAGGAGAGTCATCAATAGAAAATCTTGCTACCTTGTGGTCAGGGCTTCAGTAAAGATATGATTAGCATGCCACAGGAGAAAAGAGGCTCAAGAAACAAGCTGTGAATTTGGCAAGAATGGTTTTTCAGGGGAGGTGAAATTTCAGCTCAGTTTTTTTTTTGGAGGTGGGGAATGAGGAGTCATTTATCAGGTAGATTAAGAAAAGGGCAGGTCAGATTGAGGAAGAAAGCCAGTAAGTATAAAATGCTGTAGGGCAAAATCTATGCCACAACAGCCGGGGTGGTTTGATGGTGCAGCTCAGAGATTGTGTCTATAGGAGCAATGGCAGAACATCATTCCAAGGCAGTGCTCAGCTTAGAAGGGTCTATCACTCTCAAGCATCAGTGAACAATTGAACTTCTAACTCAGGAGAGAATAGACACTTTCCTTTGCTATTGTAGCAGGCACAATGTTCAGAGTGAGCAGGCAAAGAAAGATGTGTTCCTTGAAGTTCCCAAAATGTGCACTAATCTGTGGAGTCACTATCAGCAGCAGACATGCCTATAGTTTAGTTCAAGAAACACTACTTACAGGTGTTATTGAAGAGAGCCAACTAAATTGGAAGAACATGACTAATGATTGCAGTTAAGATTCTGATGCCCAGAATGGACAGACCTGGTGGGTGATAGACAAATTATATGCATTGCCAAAAGTCATAGAGATATTTGGAAATAGTAAGCATTTTATTGTCACTGAAGGGTGGGAATTAGGGAGATGCGTGGGAAACAGTGGGCTGCATGCCATGCTTAGAAATTTCAACTTTACTTTTTACGCCATTATCTCCCAAACTGTGCTTAGTGTCTGTGAAATGTTTGTATTCATTAGGATTGCATTTAGCTATAAGTATAAGCAGCATAAAACTCAAAAACACAGGAGCTTAAGCGATAAAGGAATTCTGTTTTCTTGTGGGGTGTTCAGGGCTGGTTCCTGGGACAGCGATGTCATTAGGAAGCAGGCTCCCTGCCCCCATCTTCCTGCTTGTCCCTCTTCCACAGGAGTTTGTGATGGTCGCCACACCTCCAGCATTATATCTTCACTTTAGGCAGGAAGAGGAAGAAGTGAAAAGGTTAAAAGGGAAATGCTTTTCAGGACTTCTATCTACATCTTATTGCTGAGATGGTCACTTAGACATACCAACAACCAGAAATGTTTGTATTCATTAGCACTGAATATTCTTTTGGCAAAAACTTAAAAGATGGCAAAGAACTTAAAAGATGGCAAAGAACTTAAGTTTTTTGGCAAAAAACTTAAAAGATGGCAAAGAACTTAAAAGATTCAAGCAAAAGATAATTTAGGCTTGCTAAGGGAGAAGCAAGAGAGACTAGAATAGAAGAAGAGTCAAGTGATGAATTAATATTCATGGGGGAGAATAAAAAGAAATTGGTGGGTATTAGAGAATAAAAAAACCAAAAAGAGCTTGATGAGGCCAGAACCTCTGAAGTTTCTAACTTATTCTACCAGGAGGATGCCAGTGCCATGAAATGATATAAGGAAACCAGCAAGAGAAACCAAAAGAAAATGTTTAGTTTTGTCTCCATGGAATTTGGACAGATTGGTCAAATCTTACTGACACCAGTATTACTATAAAGAAAGCAAATTGAAACTCCTATCATTTCTATCATAAAATCTTATTTAAGGACAGGAGGAATATTAATCCAATCTGGCTTTTCTTTTGGAAAAGAAGAAATCTGCTTTATCATTTTGCTATTTATCCTTTCCTTTATATCTGCTTAATTCAAAGAGGGTTTGTTGTGGCTGTACTGTGTACTAAGTGCTGTGTTAGGAGAGGAACAGAATGACTGGTTTATAATCTTTGATGGGCTTAAAACAAGAACACAATATAAGGCACCAAGAGCTCTGGATTAGCAAGGTAGAAAGGGGATAAGAAGAAGGGAAAATGGCTAAGGTGGCCTTTGGGCTAAGCATTGATAAAAGGACAAATTTTCAGAAGGTAAAAATGGGTGGAGGGAGGTAACTCTCTTACTAAATGTTAATATTTCATTCTTCTTAAAGGTAGGTAGCTAGCTATTTCTTAGAATGTTAAGATCCAGTAGGATGGACATGTTGTCTGCTTTGTTTACTGTTGTATCCCTACCGCCTAGAAAATGCCTCACACAGAGTGTATGTTGAAAAATGTGTTGTTGAAAGAAGGATTTAATAAATGAACAAAACATCTTTCCCTGGTGTCTTTTACTACACTTTGCCATATATCCATGTGGCCCTTTTTGGAAGACATGTATGGGTCTCCTTTCTTCTTAATGATGTTGGTAGAATACGAAGAATCAAAGTTTCCAGGGAAATTTTAGTTTTGATTCTTCTTTTTCATTTTTACGTTAGGATCAGGAAGCCAGAATGTCTGCCTTGCCCACTGCTGTATTTCCTGCACATAGCACAATGCTTGTCCCACAGATACATGTAGGATGAATGAATGAATAAGTGAATAAAATAATAAATCCATTAATAGAAAAAGATCACTCTTTTTTTTTCTTTTTAAATTTCTGATGATCAATTCAACACCCTTAATCCCATTCTCCCCACTGATGTTAGAAAGTCATGAAAGGTGATTTTTTTAATTTCCAAAAAGTTGGAAGAACTCGTCAGAAAACTGTCATAAGCACTATCCTGTCTCACATTTGAAATGTGGGAAGCAGCTGCAGAACTTGAATAGCCTCCTAACATATGCTAATAAATTTTGTTTACTCAAAAGAAGTGAGTTCATTTGAACAGTTAGACCAAATGTCTAGCCCCTTTTTATCACTTTTTAAAAATCATGACAGCAAGACCCATGGGGTCTTTGTACCATATGAAGTTTTATGTTAACCTTAATTTATGTGGGAAAAATGCAAGAGATTTTATTACTTCTCAGTACATATTCACAGCCTGTGCCTGTCAGGCATGTCTCTGTGTGTATATGTGTTCCTGGGAAATTCCAAGTACTAGTCCTTGGGTTGAGGACAAGAACATTGACTTCTTTGAAGCAAATACACTCCAGAGAAGACTAAGCAACTATTAATACATTTTGATCAGTGAAGCTAAACTCTTTAGGTTTTGTTCAAAATAAAAACAAATTTTTAACTTTGACATTAAACAAAATTTATACTAACTGTATAAAATTTGAGCAATATATAAAAGTTAAAATAATATAGGACAAAAGTTAAAATAAGACAGAACATAAGTTTGCATACACTTAACACTAGGTCAATAGAATGTGAGAGTGTCCATTTCCCTACATACCTTTGCCCAGGCAGAGTACTGGAATGTCAAACTTAAAATCTTTGATTTCATGGTAGGCCAAACCATTCTTGAAAGCACAAAAATGCTAGTGACTGCAAAAAAATTAGAGCTATCTCCAAAAAGTGTATAATATTGTTTGAGTCTATACTTCTTGAGTCTCTAACAGGCTTGACTTTGGTTTTCTTTCTTATTGGATACATGAATAATAATAGTGGCTAATGTTTATGGAACATTAGTTATCTACTTCTAAGTGTCTTGGATCTAGTTAACTAGTATTATATGTAAAGAAAACAGATTTATAGAAAAGGAAAGTGCCTAAGGTCATGTATCTAGGAAACACACATTTTTTAATTTCAATACTCTAACTTTCCATTAAAAAATATGGACATGTTTAATAGCTATGTAGAGATGGAGAGTGTGCCTTGTGTGTTAGAAAGAGAGGAATATATTTATATTAACAAAGGAATAGTTTCAAATCACTAAGAGAATAACTGAGTCAGGGGAGGTATGTAGTCTAGAACATAAGAGTATGAGGTGTCTTAGTTTTCTGTTACTACTACAACACATTATCACAAACTCAGTGGCTTGAATCAACAAAAACATCAGCCCTTACAGTTCTGAAGGTTAAATCCAACACAGGCAATATCAGCAAGAACCCAGTTGTGGCCAGGGCCATGTTCCCTTCAGGATGCTCTAGGGGAGAATCTGTTTCCATACTTTTTACAGACTGTTTAGGCCACCAGCATTCCTTGGCTCATGGCCCCTTCCTTCATCTTTAGAGCAAGTAATAGCTGAAATCCATCTTCCTTTTCACATCACTCTTAATCTTCTTTTCAGTAAGTACTTTGGTGATTATATTGGGCCACTCTGTATAATCTAGACTGAACTCCCAATTTTATGGTCATCTTATTTACAATCTCCATCTCATCCATAAAATACTTACAGGATCCATGGATAGAAAGTAGGTATTTTGTTGGGGTAATTATTATGCTCACCATAACAGACTTCAGTGCCAGTCCTTACCTCCTCTCTTCCTCCCTCCCTCTCCCTCCCTCCCTCTCTTCCTTTCTTCCTTCCTTCTTTCCTTCCCTCCATTAGCAAACGAACTTATGAGGCCCTCTACAGTAGAAGCATGGTTCTAGATTCTGAGGAGACGGCAGAGCACGCAGAGGCTATGTTTCAGTGGAGGAGATGAACAATAAACCAAAACAAAATATCAGGTTGTAGAAAGTACCTTGAAGATAAGGAAAGTGAGGAGAGAGAGAGTAATGGCAGACAGGGATTGCATAGCAATTTTTGATAGTGGTTAGAGTGAAACTATGCTAAGAAGATGACTGTTGAGAAAACTGAGATGAGCATTTCAGACAGAAAGAGCAGCAGTGCCAAGGACATGGTGTGAGCAAGACTGGCATTTTAGAGAAACAGCAATAAGGTCAGCACATCTAGGGAATGAGTGAATGACAGATGAGGACAATGAGGCAGCAGCAGCCAGGTCTGCCAGGACCTGGAGGCCATGGGATTAATTCTGGGAGACTTGGAACTTGTGATCTCATTTGCATTTGAAAATATCACTCTGCCTAGTGTATAGTTAAACACATTTGAGAACATAAGACTGGAAGTGAGAGGATCAGTGGAAGGCTCCTGCAGTAACCTGAGCAGAAAGTAATGATGGCCGAAACTCTTATTGTGGAAGAGATTTTGAGGAGAGGCGAAACCAAGAGAAATTTTTGCCATGCTAGATTTGTCTATTAGAGGGCTCAGGAGAGATGTTTTAAAGGAAGTTGTATATCTGGAAATGGGACTCTAAGAAGACATCGGGAATAGACAGAACTTTGGAAGTGATCAGCTATGGAAGTCAAGCAAGGAGGCTGGAGTGGAGATTGGAGAGTGGGAGAGGGAATTGCTTGCCAGGGGTACTCAGATCTCTGAGCTTGTGGTCCCTTAAGGTAACATAAGTTACCATAGTTAGGTGTTTTCTTCTAACCACACATTCGTAGGGGGCGAGGAAGTTAGAAAATGAATGAATAAGGATACAGATGTCCTGAATGGAATTCCAGTTCTTCATTTCCAACCCATAAGCATGGATGTTCTCAACTCTATTTTCCTAACAATGGGAACAACAGCAATGCCCATTTCTAGGGACTGTTGTGAGGATAAAGGAAGGAAAAGGGTTTGGGTAAGTGTCTTAAGCAGAATGAGAGCTCAGTTGTTAGTAGGTGGGATCACAGTCAGTATTTACATCATCATCATCATCATCATCACCACAATCATCAGTTACACTGATCATAGTGAATGTCTCAAAGCTTTGAATGTTTATTTTTTCGGTAGTGCTGGGGATCGAACCCAGGACCTTTTGCTTGAGAGGCAAGCACTCTACCACCTATGCTATATCCCCAGCCCTTATCTGGTTTTTAAGGGATAACATGTTGGAAATATTTGCCTCCATAAAAAGAAAAATAGTAATGGGAATTGATTAATTAGGATTAGTATTGATAATAAATCATTCATGAAGCAAATATTTTTAGACATACAGATGACCTCACTCTTTTTTCCTTGCATTGTAATCAACTTTACGTATCTCACATCCAGTTCCAGTCCATGGTGTCCCCATTCTCTGCTTACTTCTGGTGCTGCCAGTGCACCTTGAGTGTCCCTCTTGCAAGACTGACAGCTTTCAGATCCTTCCACATGACTCCATATTCTGAACCAGTTTTATTTCTGAATGTTCAACTCTCCTAGAAGACACCCTCTAGAAATGAGATGACCCAGTGTGTATTTGCTAAAGATTCAGGTCTTAGAGTACCAACAAGAAAAGATGAAATACTCAAATTAGCATAATTAGAGGATTTTTTTTTAACAAAGGAGAGTGGAGGATGTGGGAGAGCATAGTAATCAGGGACACTCTCTATGACTCGAGAAAAACATCCAGGCTTGAAAAGAGGGAGAGAAGGGACAATTATTGGTTCTAGTCCAAGAAGACCCAATAGTCAAGGCACCAGGGAAATAATTACCTGACCTCACTCTCCTCCCACTCCAGCTCCCACCTCTCCTGTTGGGACATCTGATTGCCGACTCAGCTGGAAGCCAGGGCTACATGAGCCTGCTGATGTGGTCTGTACCATCTGGGGATGGCACTCTTCCAGGTGAGGAATGGGTTTGGGGAAGGTGCCCAGCACATTTGAAGGGACTTCAGTAGCTCAGTAAACGTAGCTGGCACAATGCCTATTTTGGGGCTTCTCTACTAAACACCTGCTCTCAATACAAATATCTCCTGTTAGGATAAAAAGCCCTTTTCAGCTCTCCATTCACCCACCCAGGACATGTGGACCATCACTGTGTATCATTGGCCTCCGTCCCCCACCCCATGTTATCTTTTCTCCTCTCACCTCCTTCTCTTTGTAAAAGGGATTTCTTTAATTAGAATTAAAATGAGAATCCTTTTACTGAATGCCTCCTTTCAAGTAGCTAAATAAATAAATAAAATTGTAGGAATATGATCCAAGCAACAGGCCACATCTCCTTCTTACTTAACATGCTTTATCTTCCAATCGTATTGCTCCTGCATATAACGCTCAGAGTTCCTGGGCCGGGGATGGTACCATCTCTGAGACTAAGTTCAAGACTTAGTGTTCCTTAGAAGGTAATGAGAAACAAATGAATCTTAAAAGTATGTCATAAAAACCATTCAAAAACATCAGCTCTGAGTGCCCTTCTAAAGCTCATTACTTAAGGATTCAGCGTTTTTAAAGGAGCACCATAAGTTAGTGCAGACTAACAATAATCTATAGATGTTTAAATTGCTCTGGCCCTACAGTTGTTAACAACATCTCTGATGGAGAAACACATTTAAGAATTTGCCCATGCATGCCATTGTCGGAGTGTTCTCAAAAGCACTTCCAACTCTAAATAAAATGATGGTTTTCTTTGGAGAGGGACTGCCTGCATCCCCAAACTCACAGGAAACAAGCATTGCTAGCTGGGCTCCAAAAGGAAACTAGGAGTATTTCTAGGGCTCTTCGAGATGGAGACCAAGTAAAAGGATCTCGGCTGTACTCTGAATTTTCTTTTGAGAGCTCTGCATTGACCCACTGCGTGGAGAGGGGAGGCAATGGTCAGAGGACCTTAGGGTGGAAGAAATGGCAAATAGGGGGATCTGGGGGCCAGAGTTGCCTTTGTGCTTAGACAGAAGGCAGTGAGAGTGATGCTCCAGAGGGGAAGGATGATCCGTGCGGCAGCTCTTTGACTTCTAGCTTCCACCCTTGGTGTGGAGCGTGGCTTTGGAAGCAGGTGGGAATGCCACTCTTGATTCTCTTTTCTAATTACATGAAGTGTGGAAAAAGGATATTGGAAATGGAGACCCAGCTGTGCCCAGTGACAGTTCAAACACAATGAGGACAAAGAACTCCAGACGCAAAGGGAAGCTGTTTTAATCTCAGGTGTCTGCTCTCTTCTTTCATTATTATAAAAGAGAGCCAGCAGCAATAATGGAAGAGAAATAATAAAATGAATGGGCACCCCGCCCCCACCCCCAGCCACCAACACCAATGGTATAGTTCCTTCTGCTACCAAACCTTGAAGCAATCAGTCAAGAAAAAGAAAACCCACAAGACAAAGTGAGGAAGATGGAGTAGGTAGCTAACTGTGGAATTCAGAGGGTGTGGAAGAAGCACATTAGGACCCATTCCTCAGAGAATGGCATGACAGTAAAGTGACAGGGAGATACCATCCTTAAGATGATGTAAGCATTGACCTCTTTCCTGTCCTCTTCCCTGTCTTTCTTTCTCTCCTTCACACAGTGTTAGAAATAATTCCAGAGCCTGAACAGCTTGTGAACTGCCCACAGAAGTGTTTGAGGAGCTGGAATCTCAGGGCAATAAAAATAATTCACAGACTGGTCTCTTCATGTGTCGTAGACACAGCTTGAATGGCAGAACAAACTTCATCCAGTAATGCAGATCCATTTTGTCGAGAGACTTTAGTAGCTAAAGTTTTGCTGATTACATCATGTACTATTTTTAGTAAGACTTCAGTGTAACCATGGAAACTGCTTTTGCTGAAAACTCTCACACTGTTTCCTTCGAAATTAGCCATAGAGAAGAAAACCTTTGCAGAAAACTAATAAGGAACAAACGAGTTAGATGCGAGGAGAAAGAAAGAAAACCAACTTAATAAATCATAAAGACACTCATATGTATGAGACACTGATGCATGTGTTTGGGACATGGTCATCACCCATGCACCTGTATTCGTATGTAAAGTACTAATTTTTTACTTTCTTTTTGGACTGGCAACAGTCTGAGAACATGAGACAGGGCAGTTTATTAGAAGGGTACAGCGCTGCATATCAGTCTGCTGGGAAGTCTGTCCCTGAGGAAATGGGGAACGCTGTCTCCTAGCAACAAGATGTGTCGGAAAGTTTCACTGGACAATTCTTGTGACCAGTGGGGAACTTGCTGGGGTGCGAGCAGTATTTGTGAACAGAACAAATTCCCACACCATGCTTGAGAAGACAGAACTTGTCCCTCCAAACTCGGCCTTGGGATGAAGGATGGCTAATCAGGTGACTGCAGATGGCAGTTATTTAATGCAGTTTTGAGGTCTATTCTTGGTAAGGCGGGATAGACACCTTAAAAGAGTCCACTAATATCAGAAACCTGTGAGTACATTGTATTACATGGTGACAGGGGCTCTGCAGATAAAATCAAGGTTATGGGCCTTAAAATGGAGAGATTCTTCTAGATTATCTGCATGGGTCCAATTTAATCACATGAGCCCTTTAAAAGTACAAAACTTTCTTGGCTGGAGTTCAAGTGGTGTGACAGAGATATTCCAAGTGTGAGAAGGACTAGGCCCAGTTGTTGGCCTGAAAATTGGGGGTGGGGGTAGGGGGAGAGTGGTTATTTGGTAACTGTGAAGAGGAATCGAATTTTTCCAACAACACTAGCAAACTTGCAGCTAGACTGGAATTCTCCTCTAGAGCATCCAGATAAAAGACCAGGCCTGCGGACAACTTGATTTTGACCCTGTGAGGCCTAAGCAGTGTTCCCTGTCAAGGAGGACTTCTCACCCAGAGAACGGTGAGATAGTGAATGGGTGCTGTAAGAGCTGATAGGTTTGGGGTAATCTGTGACTACAGTAGCAGACAATGAATACATACCCCCAAATGTAGCTCACTAGTGAATCTTCCTTTCTACTGCTGTGAAAAGGGAAGAAAGATAACTTCTTTGGGTGCTTTTTACAGATCCCATTGTCACTTTTCAAAAACCTTGAAAAATCCTTCACTCTTTGACAAGCAATTACGCTGCTTCGGGAGCTGTATCTCAAGGATGAATATTTATGTAAAATTGATTTTTTTAACATTACATATACCAGCACAAAAGGGAAACAAGCTAAAATTTTGGCTGTAGGGTTCTGGAAAAACAAATTATAGAACATCTGTTGAGTGGAATATTTTCCTTCATTAAAATTGTGCTGTATTAAAATAGAGGTTGACCTCAGACAAATTTTCATGTTATATACACTTAAAACTTGGGGGAGAGTAATTAAAAATTTTGTATCTACATTAAAATAACTGGAAGTATGTTAAAGTGTTGAATGCTCTTTTTCTCTGGGTGGTGGTAATATATATTTTTCAAATTTCCCTATGATGAAAATATGTGACTTTTATAACAAGGAAAAATCCTAATAGATATCATTAAAATTATAAAAAATAAACAGAAGAGCTTGGTACTGAGCACAGTTGCTGACAATGAGCAGACTGAGGTTGTGCATGAAATACAGCTTCTTTCAAATAGTTCACCACTTGACTGGCTTGGAAATGGGACTCTGTGACTTCATTACATTTCCAAGCTGGTCTGGCATGCACCTTGAGCATGCGGTTCTTTGTACTAGACAGGGTTCTTGTAGTTGTGAATAATAGAAATTTGATTCAAACACCCAACCCTCAAGTAACCTAAAGATCCAGTGATGGATCCTGGTTTCAGGTAAGGCTGGATCCAAGTGCTCCACCAATGTCTTCCTGGCTCCATATTTCTCTTCACCTCTTGGATAAGCTCTTCATCTAGCTCAGTAGAAAGGGCTTTGATAGCAAAGTCCATTGAAGACTTGGGTTAGTTTGGTTACAGGGACCAGGGAGATGGGTATTCTGAAAGGTTCTATCTGTGGCAGAGTTAGCTTAGTTTGAGCAAGGTGAGGTAGCTTTTCTAGGGTAACTGTTAGCAAAAGTGACTGAGTATGGGAAAAATGAGAGCTACCCATCAGATGATCTGTGTAGGACCCATGATGGGTATAACCAGATAACCAGAGTCCTCACTGACTAGGTCTCAGAGTCTTCATTACTGTAAGTCCCACACTGGGTTCTTTCAATGGAGGCTCATATTCCTAAGAAGCACTGGACTCTTCTTCATCTCCAGGTGCTACATGGACCATCGCCATCATCTGTTCCATACCCTCTGTCACCTGCCTTGTATTTCACCACTTCTGAAATGCAAGGGGAATTCTTTCCATAATTTGGGAAACACTAAGTAGTGTCATATTGAAAATTATTACTATCGTAAGAATTGAATATTTTGACTTGTTCCAATCCCATATGACTTTGTTGCCTTTTTAGCCCAATGAGTACCTCACGGTAGGAAGTCAGT
Source organism: Glaucomys volans (assembly GCA_020662805.1). Classification (NCBI taxonomy): domain Eukaryota; kingdom Metazoa; phylum Chordata; class Mammalia; order Rodentia; family Sciuridae; genus Glaucomys; species Glaucomys volans. The sequence goes on from JAJEJO010001951.1 coordinate 101,801, forward strand.
ATATATTTGTTGAATGAAGGGAAGTTTCTAACTTCTCAAGTTGGGTAAATGTTTGTCTCCCTTCTTTGTTTGGGTCTTAACCTCACAATCTTTACTGTCAACCCCAATGTCTTCTTTACTGAGGTTTCCAGAAATTGAGCCCTTGCCCCAATTCCATGAACCCCAGAATTCACAGGTGGTCACTCAAATTGTGTTCTCCATTCACAGTTTACACTAACCAAGGCAGCCCTCCTTACCTGTTGTCTAATCTTCCCCAAAACGGAGACCTATTTTTCCGTACCTTTTCTCTTCTGCATGATCCTGAGCTACCAAATTTGGTGTTAAATTTTGAGAAAAACATTTTAGAGTTATAATAAGTTCTTACCAGTCTTTGGGGGTTTAGGCAGAGTCCCTGGAATGGGAGGAGGTTCTACCCTTTTTTATTTTTCTCTATCAGTACATTGTTATTTCTGGATATTCTTTGCTCAGTTGTGCAATAGGGGTCCTAATGTTTAAGATGTTAAACAAATAGGAGAAAATAAGGAGTTGAGGACTTGCTGTACAGTATCCCTATTGGCTAATGACCAGTGTTGTGCAGATGGCTGGGTGACCTCTGGTCTCCCCCACTTAGAAATCCTCTGTTTCTGATGTTCTGCAAGGATCTTTATACAAAATCTCCTTGCACTGGCAGCAATTGTCTTGCACATCTCAAAAACTCTTTAAAAATACTCTTGAGTATATGAAAAGGCCCAGAAATCAGAGGCAGTGTGTACTTTCAGATTATTACCCATCCCTTGAATTCTCTTTGGAGGATACTTGCTAGATAATTACCAGAACAAATCAGTGAGTGACTGGAGGACCCGCAAGGCAATGGCTGTCCCTAGGCAGAACAGCAAAGTAGGCAAAGTTGTCATTTAGTGCATTTATTTATTTATTTATTTTGCCCTTCCCCATCCCCACATGCCACCTCTGAATTTCCCATGGTTTCATGTCACCTCTTTCCTCCCCAGGCTTTCTGGGACCCCCAGTTGTACACCCTACCAAAGCACAAGCTAGTCTTGCCCTAATCTCTTTCCTAGTAAATCACAGATTCATGCACTATTCTAGTTTCTCAGGCATTCTTCCAGAATAATAGCTCTTTTCATGTGACAATTAGCTCATCTGGGCAAAAGCATCTATGTCACTGAATTAGTGTTTCCCATATCATTTGTAGGTTAGCAGGGGATTTCTGGAGATAGCAGACTGAAGTCTGATTGAAGTCTGAAGAACCTTTTAGTAATAGTGTTTTACTTTATGTTATATCTTATGCAATATTCTTTAACCAAAAATTATAAGGAGTATATTATACTTCACGTTAATTTTCTTCCTTACTCCCTTATAAGCCATACTTTCATTCTGCTGTTCAATGGCTAGTGGGCTCGCAAAACCCACCAGCGACCCAACCAGCTAATCACCTAACCACCAAGCTCCCTCTGTTAAGCGCATTTGGCCTGTCCACACCATTAGGTGCTGCCTTCTATTCAAATCGCCTGCCTCCTTTGGTACTTCACTGGTTCTTTTTTGCTGTCTTTTTCAAACCGTTTCATCCTTCTCTGATGAATTAATGGTCTCATTAACTGGTTTCTCTTCTTTAGCTTAAAAGCTGAACTTCTACAAGAATCACTTGGACTTCTCTCCCGGGCTCTCTAACCCATCCAGCTAATCACAAAATTCTCAGCTCAACATCTGCCCTGTCTCAATCCTGTTGCCCTTGCTTTGATTTAATTCCTTGTTACTTTTCCTTGAACTTCTTTGGTTGTTTCCTGCCTCATCTTTTCCCCTGAAAAATCCATCTCATACACAACTTAAAATACCTGCTATGGCTCACATGTTTTTGTTTCTCCATTTCTATTCAAAGACTTGGCTTCGTTTGCACCTGTCATTGAAGTCTTATTCTCTCATGATCTCTTCTCCTCTTTCCCCAGGTCTCCTCCCCTGCAGTAGACAATACTCAAAAGAGGTTCAGGTAGTCACTGAACCTCAAAACACTCCCTATGTTATTTCCTCAAGGCTATTGCAATGAACTACCACAAACTGGGTAACCAAAACAAACAAAAAAAAACCCCAGAAATTTATTCTTTCACAATTATGGAAGCCTTAAGTCCAAAGCCAGCTGTTGGCAGGATCACAGTCCTTCTGGAGGCTCCAGGAGAATCCCTCCTTGCTCTTCTAGCTCCTGATGGCTGCGGCGTCCCTTGGCTGTGGCAGTGTTGCTCGGGCTCCTCCTTGTCCCTGTGTGTCTTCTCTTTACATTTTTCATTGGATCTAGTCCACCCTAAATCTGGGATGATCTTGAAATCCTTCACTTAATTATACTTGTAAAGCTATTCCTTCCTAAGTTTATATTCTGAAGTACTAGGGTTCAAGTATTGGGTGTATCTTTTGGGGGTTATTCAATCCACTGTTCAATCCACTACTCCCACTTCTGAATCTTTCCCTTTATGATAACAGTGACTTCCCTGACCTTTTAACTTGGCTACATCTGACCCATTTTTGGAATCCATGATTAATTTCCAGCTTCTCCATGGAGTTTCTCTTGACTCCAGAATGGCTCTCTTTAAACTCCCAGAGGAATTTGTATCGCTCCCATAAAAATTATCTTAAGATACCTTGATGCAGAAGTATTTATGAACCTATTGTTGTTCTCTGTGAGACTTTCAGTTTTTGAAGTTAAGATCACCTTTGTAGCCCCCACTGAAGACTTCCAAGTGGGACCCATTCATGCATTAGATAAATTGAATGGACTCTAAAGGCAAAGCTCTACTGCTGGATTTCATGTCTGTGGTTGGACAATGGGGTGTGATCACTTTTGCTCTATCCAGATAACAGCTTTGGGAACAGAGGTACAATTTGAACATGGTAAAGCAGCTAAGCCTTCCTCATTAAATCTTGTAGCCAAAGGTAAAATATCAGCAGAATAATGCTTTTGAAACACCTGTACCCAGTACCAGGATTTTTACTTGTTTTTAAAAACAAAACAGAGCAGTCTTATCATTCCTGGACTGCCAGACACTAGTGGAGCTCAGTGGTCTTCAGCCCAGTCATAAAGATAAGAGTGCGATTTGCCCAAAGCCATACAGCTGGTCTGAGGCAGAGCCAGGAATGGAGAATCCAAGTCTCCTCATTCAAAAACCGAAAAGTAGCTTCTAGTGTTTTTCAGTTGAGATATAGCCAATTTGATCTCCTTCTGTGAATCCCTCCACACTCTAATTAAGAGAAAGAGGACAAAATTTCCTTGGTTTTAAAGAAGCTTTGGCTTTCTGAATGCCTTTGGCATGAATAGTCTAAACTGGAAAATAAACAAGTACAAATAACACAGAGATGTATTTCTTATATTTTTAATACATTAAATGGCCTGTTTGTTTTTCCTCTCATCTCTTCACATTCTCTCTAATAAGCAGAAGTCAGTAGATCATGTGTGCATTGGGTCTTGTGGTCATTAGTGTGAATCAGAAAGCTTGTACTCTAATTGCTTACACCCTGTGTCAAGCACTCTGGTGACCAGGGTGCAAACCACTTTCCTTAGCGACAAAGTGAATCTCTAGGTCAAAAACCCTCACCATGGTTTTTGTAATTCTTAGATGTGTTGTTACCAACATGGGAATGATTAGAATGTATTCTTTGAAAATTACACATCCTCATTATAATCATTTTTGGAATGAAAAGTCAGGACCAAAAGATTTGTGCTTGATTTGTGAAATTATATATTTGGAAATCTTGCAGTGATACAAAATTAAATCCAATTTAGCTATGCGTTTAGCAAATCAAGGCCTTTCATGAGAAAAGAATAGAACTGGTTAACCAAGAAAATCCAGGACATGTGGTCACTGCACTATGCTTTAACAGTATTATAAAAAGGCATATGTGAAGAATATGTACATATTCTCAATAATATCTTGAAATGAGGATTAAATCATCAAATTAAGTGAGATCATGGAGTAATTGAGGAGAAATGGATTTGAAAAATAATACGCAGATTGCAGGGGTTATAATGTTTCATAATCCCTCATGATCTTGATATTAAACTTTTGTTAATAAGAACAATCAAAATAATGATAACTGATATTATTGAGCTCTAACTATAAGCATAATCTATATTAGTGCATTAGTAGAACCTAGTTTCCTCAGACATTTATGTCTTTTTAGTCCCCAGAATAAACTTATGACATAGGTACCAATAATAAGGCAGGTACTAAAATTATCGAAGTTTGCCACTGTACAGTTGAGGAAACTGAGGCACGGGGAAATTAAGTAACAAGCTTACAGGGACATAGGGAAGACTGAAGTGTGGAATTTAGGCTGCTTCTGAACTTGTTCTCTTAACATATATGTCACATCACAAAATTTACTTACATGTCCTCAGTTATTTGGCTAAATATAATTTTATATAGGGAACACCTATAAAAATTTAAATATATTATGTAATATGAAATATGCATCAATACATAAAATAGTTATATAACACAATTATATAATATACCAACATAATTAGATAGCATACAACTATATATTATATAATATAATTATAACATTAATTGATATTAATTAGAGTAACACAAAGAAGCTGTACATTATGATTTCCAATCTATTTTAATGTACCTGTGCCGTTTTCGTTGAAATGTTCACAGAATTGAAGCCTCGGGACTTAATGTGATAATGGTGTTTAAGGAAGCCTGGGGATTGGTGAAATGGTTCTGAGGTAGCATGTGGGTGGCTAGGTGTGTGCTTTGCTTTCTGGCTAAGGGAAGATACATGAGGAGGAGATGCTTTTCTTTCCTGTCTTGAATTTATTCCTGACCCTCTGAAATGCCTGCGTCCCTCTGACAGCCAGACACAGCTACACAGACAGCTCAGGCAGCTACCGGAGCCCCTGGCACCACGCAGAGGAGCCGGCTGATGGCCGGGCCGCTCTGCTGTGCAGCCAGGGTCTCTGGGTCTCTGGTGCTGTGCAGGTACCGTGAGACAGCGGGCCGGGCTGCTGGCCCCTCTCCAATTGCTGTTCTTGTCTCTCCTCTTGTCTCCTGCAAGGAGAGTAAGGAGAAGGAGTGTGGACCAGTGTTCAAACATGAAATGGTGGATGCTGCAGGGCTGTTCTCTTCCAGGAAGGAACCCTTCCACCTTTCATTTCTCCTCTTCTCACACCTAGAGTTCTGGGAACAAAATGTATGACATCTACAGTTTACAGTTCCTTTCTTGGCATCAGATAGTTTATTTTATTTTATTTTATATTTTATTTTATTTTATTTTATTTTATTTTATTTTATTTTATTTTATTTTATTTTATTTTATTTTATTTTTATTTTAACATGGGAAAAGCTTTGGCTGTAAGATCTAGATCCTGATAATGAAATCATCAACCTGTAATGATCAGCAAAGCACCCTTTAGAATTGAGTTGGCTTCTGAGGTGAAGCAGATCCACAT